>APFE031587700.1:553-71763 GCA_000404065.3 Pinus taeda | reverse complement strand
TAAAATTGGGTTAGAAGGTTCCAAATGACATGGATCAAGCCAAATCTAATCTTAGCCTTTGATTAAAGATGTAATCTCGACCGTTGAAGGACCAACAGGAAAAGCATAAGAGGAGGCTTGAGCGTCAGTTGTAGAATACACCAGAGTGATCAGTCATTCGATTTACTAGACCGAGGTTTGCTAAGTAAAGTTGAATCAATGATCAGTTTGCAGCGAGGGGCAGTGAGAAGTAGACAAAGAGGCATAGATAGTGTCGAGAGACTAGCACAGAGGCAGAGAGGCAGATGCAGAAGCCAAAGCAGGCCACACAGAGGTTAGCTGGGACAACATAGAGGCCAAAAGGGCCTATGTCATCCACGCAAAGGGCAGAAAGAGTGACGCAGAAGGCCACAGAGGCTACGAGTGCCTCAGAGGACTGATGCAAAGGGTTTTGAGGCTAACACAGAGGTTGATAGGGTTGACACAGTGCTTCAGTTGTGCTAGAGAGGGTTTCATGGGGCAGATTTTCTAAATATGTGCTTTCGAACGGAGAGGTATTACTGTCGGTTATTTTTCTCTGTCGAGTGAGCTAGTTTGGCACCCAGTTGTACTTAAGGAAAGAATGCATAATAAAGTAAACCCTCAGAATTGTTGCACTGGTTTTGCCAAATTGGGTTTTTCTTGGGACGAGTTGTCCAAAAATAACGTTGTCACTTGTGTGTTTGCTATTTCTTTCAACTGTTGATCTGTACATGGTTGAAATTGTATTGTGCTTATTTCGATGTTTATATGTTTAAATAACTTGTTTGTAATTAACAAGTAGGAGAAATAAACTAGAAGAATACAAACAAAATTTCTAACGGGTAATACTTAGAAATTTCAACATGGTATCAGAGCGTGGTTGCAGATCACAAGAGAGTTGAAGCAGAGCATTTGCAGTAGAGACAGTTGTCCTGAGTGACAGAATTTGTTCCTTGCAAAAAGAGACAGAAGAAGGGTTGACGCAGAGGGACTGTGTCATCAGTCTAAGCCATAAAGAGGCCAGTGCAGCAGCTGAGGAGGACAGAAAAAGGCCCACGCAGAGACCAAGAGGGTTGACACAGTTGGCTAAGGGAGCATTTCAGCCAATGCCGAGATTACGCAGAGCCTAGAGGCTCAATCCTTCAGTTGCTCGGGCATAGGAAACTGTGGGCAGTTTGCGGGGAGTGAAGCTGGTGGGGTGTTGTGGGCAAAACAACACCTAATGGGGCAAAACCAAGGTAGAGTGAGTTGCTACCAAGGCAGATTTCTAGCCAAGGAATCCGGATCAATGTTGCAGGTGCATAGGAGAACGGAGAGGTACGACTTAACGATTTGCAGACGGATTTCCAAGAGGGAAATCGGGACTCAAAGGGAGTCTAGCAAAGAACTTCCAGACGGGAAGTAGCGACGCAGAGGGAGTCGAAAAGAGAACTTCCTGAGGGAAGTAGAGACTTGGAGGAGTCGACAAAAAGAGCAGAGAGATACCCCTCATATTGTAATGTCCCCGATTTTAATTTCGCTTATGATGCGGCTAGGATGGATTTCCAGGGTTGGTAACAACTTGGTCATGGCAGTGAAATTTTATTATCAGTGGACTTGGAAGGTTTTGGAGGAGTTTTATGGGGTCTAATAGGGATCGCTTGCAACATTTCATTATCAGGGCTAGTTCCACACAATTTGTTCTTGGATCCACTACATTCCAACAATTCCCGTAAAATGGGGTTATTATTGAGCATATTGTAATTAAATACGCTTAAGATGTCATTTTGGGAAGAGTATTTGATGAAACACCTTAGTGTAATAGCTCGTTGGAGCCAAAATGAAGAGATCTCCAAGATAGGATGGTGGAAAGTGACTTTGCGTGGCTAGTGAGATCGTAGAGGCAGATTTACCACTTTCCTAGATTAAAAGTGACTTTAATTAGTCACTTAATTAAATAAAATGTGAAAATGCTTAATTGGGGAAAAAGACCAAGTGACTACCCGGATGCGGGTGACTTAAACACGTCTTAATGATGCGTTACGAGCGGGAGGCAACTGGCATTAAGACCAGCGATTTAAGGCGGTTCACAATGGGTGAAACTCAGGCATTAAACACTTTGAGTACTGGCGGACTGCAAAGAATTAATTGCAGGATGGAGTGTATCAATTTAGCCATAAATGTGATGGAGCGAGGCGGATTTGGAATAGGGATCTGTTGCAGACTGTTCATCCCTCTGCGTTCTAGAGCGGCAAAAGGAATATGGCAGCCCCCTGGGTCAGGTATGTGCGATCTTTTATGTTTGAGCCTGATGCAGTCTGGTACATTACGCTGGGTCTCTGCGTCTGTGTCTGGTTCGAGAATCTGGCTTCGTCTGTCTATGTTTGGTGTCATGGTTTAGCTTATCCGGTCAGCACCTTGTTAGCGCAGTGTGTCTCTTCTGGTGGTGATTGGGTTTCGTGGGTTGGCTATTCAGTCGATTGTCTGCTCTGTTTGAGGGTTGTTCTCAATGCTGATGTCTGGTTCTGGAACTTAAGTCAATTAGCCTGCAATTGGCCTCCCCACATCTACCCTCAGTATCTCAGGTTGGTTAGCCAGCAAGTCTACTCGACAATGCCTCGCCGTCGAGGCACCCCCAGACGCGGCAGCAATTCAGGGTCCAAGGGAGACTCTCGCAGTAGAGGAGGTTCTGTACCGCAATGTGTAGATCCTTTGGCCTCTGTTCCGCCCCCCTCTCCGCCCTCTGATAGTTCTGGCCCGTCTTTAAATAGCTCGTTCCACTCTGCGCGTTTTCAGTTCAGAAGTAGGCTTAACAAGCTGCTTATTTCAGCCATTGTGACCGTGCTTTTTGAGGAGGAAGAGGAGCAAGCCAGTTCGAACGAACCATCCATGGAACCGTCGCACTCCCACGCTCCCAGTGATAGTCATGGAAGCCCATCGGGGGATGTACTCAATGCCTCTGGAATGATGAGCACGGAAGGCCAGCCTTCGTCTGCTCAGGAGCCCATAATCGGATGTGAGCCGGCGCGCTTCTCTGGAAACATACTCAACCTTGTTCTCCCGCCAGGCCGAAGCACAATGGAAGCAGAGGATAATGTAATGGTGACCTGGGTAAATCAAACGAGCGCAAAGGATTCCGACTCTCCTCTGCAGGACTAAATTCTTCATGACTTCAATTGCTCTTCAGAAAGATAAGCTTTTTGGTTGTTTTATGCATGAGTTTTCCTATTTTGCATGGTCTCTTCCATCTACTAGCCTGAAATACTCAGTCTCCAGGACTTTTTGGTTCTAAATGGATATGTAAGGGTCATTAGACAGAACAACATTTTTGTAAAGGTCATTAGACAGAACAGTATTTTTGTAAAAGTCAGGCATCAGGACACCTGCAATAGACTTTTTGACAGAGGGCAGGTTACTACCCCCTCAGAGGTTCAAACCTCTTTGTAAATATTTTTCCTTTTATTTTAATAGAATAGTCTTTACTCAGACAAACAAACAAACAAACAAACAAAAAAAGACCAAGTGACTAAAATAAAATAAAATAAAATTCACTTAAATAAAGTAAAGGGGAGAATCTTCTAGAATGGAAATAAAATAATAAAATAAAATGCTTCTAGAAAGATGGAGAGGGATCCATTAGATTTATATAAAGAGTGGAAGCAAATCATTTGGTACATCTTTGAGTCATGATATTTTCTTCTTGGAGAGGTTTTGGGAACGCAGTTCTCAACTTCTGTAGGCCCTAGGACGAAAATCCAACCCACAATTGAGGTGATTTCACCTAGAAATCTCACAGAGCTTCAGCGGTATTATTGGAGATGAAATCTGCAGTAGATCTAAAAATTGGAATGAGGATCATCCATATCCTCAATTGGAGCTACATTTCTACTTGCATTTTATTATATCTCAGCTATCTTTCGTAGTATTGGCATGTAATCCATATTTTAGTTATTACAATAAAGTTGAGTTTGAGTTGTCGCACTTTTATTGGCTCACTGGATTTTATTGTAAAATCTTATACATTTGCTAGTAATGTTATTCGTGTCAAATTCTGCAAAATGTATGGTGTTTTGAATGTATTTTATGGAGTAATATCGAAAAATAAAATCCATGTGAATTTTTAATGAACATATCCATTAGGGATACTACAATGGTATCAGAGTTAGTTTTCTTAGTATAATAACTCATTGGAACTAGAACGAAGAGATATACAAGATGGGATGGTGTAAAATCAATTTCAATGACCAGTGAGATTGTAGAGGAAGATTTACCATTTTCCTAGATTAAAAGCTACTTTAATTAGTCACTTAATTGAATAAATTGGGAAAATCCTTATTTGCGGAAAAAGGACAAGTGACTAAAATAAAATAAATAAAATTCACTTAAATAAAGTAAAGGGGAGAATCTTCTAGAATAGAAATAAAATAATAAAACAAAATGTTTCCCAATGGATGGAGAGGAATCCATTAGATATATGAAAGGAGGCAAAGCAAATCATTTGGGACATAGTGGAGTTGTGATATTTACTTGTTGGAGAGGTTTCGGGAACATGGTTCTCAACTTCAGCAAAATCCAACACGAAAACCCCTAGGTTTCCTATTGTGAGTTGGACGAAAACCCAACCCACCATTGAGGAGATTTCACCCAGAAATCTCACGGAGTTTCAACGGTATTATTGGAAATCAGATCTGCAGCAAATCTAAAGATTGGAGTGAGGATCATCTAGATCCTCAATTGGAGCTTCATTTCTAGTTGCAATTTATTATATCTCAACTATCTTCAGCAGTATTGGCATGTGATCATTATTCCAGTTATTACAATAAAGCTGAGTTTGAGTTGCCGCATTTCTATTGGTTTCTTGGGTTTTATTGTAAAAACTAATCCCTTTGTTGGTAACACTATTCATGTTAAATTCTTCAAATTGTATGGTGTTTTCAATGTATTCTATAGAGTAATATCGAAAAATAAAATCCCTGTGAATTTGTAATGAAAATATCCATTTCTAGATACTACACATGTGCAATATGAATGGTAACACAAAGGTAATGACAACTCCTTATGATTAATTCTCCATAGCAACATATTATTATTTACAATGTGACAAACCATATACACCAACTAGGCCACTTGTAATTTCTAAATATAACAAACCATGTTTTGTATCTTCCATATTTAACATCTTTAGTCAAACAAGTTCTATTAGAAAGTCAAATTCTTCTAAGCAGAATGAGTAGTTATAAATTACAACAGACAATAGTTTTAAGGGGTAAGCCTGGTAGGTAATTCAAAATTCAAACAAAATACAAATTGAGTAAACTTACCGGAAGCCAGAATGTAGCCACAAAAATTATTATTGAAAAAATTGTGATAGCAAGACATGGTAAAAAATAGGGAAACCTGCACATTTCAAAGAAACTTAAAAAGATATTGAACAAAGTATTAAGCGAAAATATATCATGGTCAATAGAAAGGAGAAAATGCCATATCCGAATGACAAATAGTTTGAAATACTCTACGAAGAATTTGTCTGTAGTTACCTTCCAAATAAAGAGGTTTTTGAGAATATATTTGGAAACTTGTCTGCAGGCTGGCCACCACAACAGTTAAAAAGGTGAAAAAATTGTTAGGAACATCAACAAAAATGTGAGAAGAATGAAAAAAACATTGTCCAATGTGGCATCACAGTGAAAAATGTGACATCTAAACAGTTTTCCCAAAACAGAATGTTAAGAATCTGTCAAGCTTTTGTGCATGGAAGTATGTTGAAAATATCATAGTAAACAAGAATTGATATAAATTAAATAGGGAAGTAATAAATCTGGATGGGTCCATTAGTCATTGAAGACATGTTCTTGGGTTATTAAAGAAATAAAATGTTAAGTTACATATATAACATTTTAAGTGGTATATGAAATCAATGATATTTTCGATAATGTATATTCCAATGTCACAAATATCATTTTGAAGAAAATATTGTCGAGGGTTTTGGAACGTCTATGGGAAAAATTAGAGATATTTACAACATTATATTCTTTAATCATTTACCAAATAGAAAAATTAACAGCGAGTAATATTTACTAGTCTCCTAAATACTGGTCCCGAAAGAATAATTTTAGAGTAAAATTGTGAATATAATTCTATTGTACATATTAAATGCAAAAGCAAGATGTTTAAGCATTGGCATGCGTATGTTAAGTTGTTCCTAGTATGCTTCACAAGAAAAACAGACAAGACTTCATAAAGGTACTAATTACTTCCCCTATGTAAAGAGCAATGGTAAATACTCATTTTTTCTCTCTTTTCCTTTGTGGTTTGAATTGGCAGCAAGGGAAGGTAAAGCTGTTACTATTTCTGCCTCAGAAGATTTGATACAGTTTGAGCTTCAGAAATATTAAGAAGATGATAGAACATTTGTAGCATTTTCTTATTAAAACAGAGAAGAAACTGAATTTCATAAATAATCATGATATTTTGATGACCAAGAATAGGAAACTTCACATTCCAATGAAAGGAATGAATTTTGAGCATCTGTTTGTAAGAAGGAATGTTACTACATATATTGCATGAGGGCATTGCGTAATAGGATCCCATAGCCACTTGGCAATGTCAAAGCAACATACATGAGCATATCCTAGAGCACAAGCATCATTGTTCATACATCTGTGATCATCAGAGCTTTGCTTGCAGTGATCCAGGTGTATTTTATGGACACACACAGCTTTATGAGCATGGCCCTTATGGTTCACCAAGAAACCCAAGGTTTCCTAGTGATTGAATGCTGCTACAGGTTTGTATTACCTCAGTGTAAAAGTATTTGTACCAAGGGCAAGATACAGCAAAATCTAGCAGTACTAGTGCAAAACACCACTAGGCAGCCCAGGTCTTACTGAAACAAGACATCGACCACCATTGTCACCTTAGTGGCTTCTTTCCAGAAATTTAATGGTGAATTTAATCCGACAAGGGAGGCTTCCCTATAAAGGCTAGCAAAGTATATTCAATAAAGAAAGGAGTAATGGTGATGCAAGGTCTAATAATTGAAGGAAAGGTACCATTAGAGTCTAGAAATGCTAAGATAAATGTTCCTACTACTGGGAAAAAGTGGGTAACCCCATTGGAGAAAACTTTTCTCCATTCTTGGCCAGCCAGCCAGCCAACAGCCCTATACATTGCTCAGTTATGATGATATGCCACATTCCTCTGCCATTTGCATGGTTCATACACCTCTCACCATCCAGCATTCCTCTTGAATTAAGGTGGGCTACCACTTGGCAGTTACTTCAACCATTTTGCAATCAAGTGATTTTACTTAATATTTTGGGCATTTTAACAAGGATAAAGTGTAAGTTTGTGCATCTCGGACAAGTGTTCTAGCCTCAGGTGGTGTCTATGAGGCTAGAAACACAAATCGATTAATTATCTCCAATATCTAGAAAAAGTTTCTAAAGAAAATTGTCTTAATTAAATTTAATTAGCCAGTTTAATTATTTTCCGAAGTGTTACTAGGAAAGTGGTTAATCAATCAGGATTAATTGAGACAAATTGATTTTGTTCTAACGACTTTTAGAAAAGTTATTTTTAGAAGTCGATATGATCTTAGCCATCAAGTGGAGTTAGATCGTGGTTGTTGATTGCTCAACAAGAGATTATAAGAGGAGATCGACGGGACCATTGGAGATCATTCGAACACAATGATTTGCAGTGATAGCAAGGGTGCAGTGATAGCATGAGAGACACCAGCAGTAGGGTTTCAACAAGAGAAATTGAGGAGAGAATTTCAAGAGAAATTCTTCACAGAGATTCAAGTTTTCCTAGAGAAGGAAGGCAACCGAATTATTTTCTGTAGAGAGAGACCACATTTGCCAATGCGAACTACCAATATGAGTTGCTGGAGCTACAAATTGATTTCCAGTGGTCGAAGACAATTACCAGAGGAAGTGTGTAATATCCCGTTTCAGAGATATTCTCCAAAACCCCAGTAATTCCAACCAAATACGTACAAATGATATAATAACCGGGAAGCTCAAAATGATAAAAATGATAGTGGTGCAATATATAATAATATAAACGCGAAATTTAAGCAAATACTCAAGAAATGCAGAGAGAAATGCTAATCCATTTTATTATACAGGGCAATAGAATGAGTACAGGAGGTGATCACAAAGATGGCACCTAGACTTGCACAAGGAAAGTGAAGAAATACACTCAGGATAGCAAAGGAATGGCCTCTCTCTGATCTGCGTCCCAGCTGCTGGAGAACTGTCGTGTTGTCGCTGCTGCTGGAAATCAAATGAGGATTTGGGGCTGTTCTCCTCCTCAGAAAAGGCTGAAACTCTAGAATCAGACTCTAGTCAAGAAACCTAGAAAAACCGAGAAAGCTTTTCTAAAATGGCCGACACCCGAAAATCACCCCCTTGGGGTTTTGCGCAATCCCTCAATGCTTTGCGCTTCCACTGAATGAAACCCTCTAGCAATCTACCTAAAACCTCTACCAAAACCCTCCAATATGCAAGGGCTGATCCCCTGCTCAATCTCCTAGCACAAATTCTGCTGCAAACCCTCAATCCAGCACTCCTGCCAAAAAGAATTGTGTCATCCCTCTCAGTGCTGCACAGTCCTCCAAGATGCTCAATCCTCTTGCCAAAAATGCTGATGAAACTACTGCAAAAATACTGATGGAAATACCTTACCCGAGCAAGCACTTGAAGTCCCCCAGGGCTAAGGGTGAGATCTCCGAACAGAGACACTCAATGCACTAAACAGTGCTGCAAACTAGCTAAACAACCAGCGTGCTCTAAGTTGAAGTGACTAGCTCAAATGCACATAATCGAATGACAAAATGAGGAAGCTCCTCTCTCCTTTATAGCCTTTGTCTCTCTCAATCCCAAGGCCCACCTTCTCCAACGTAATTCCTCTCTTGCCATGTGTTTGTTCCCTTCTGCGCAGTCCCTCCAAGTGTCTACGTGGGCTCCATCTCTGCGTCCCCCCTTTGGCCCCCTTGGCTCCCCTTTAAGTCACAACATTGTGCTACTAGGAAGTGACTTTTATTATAAAAGTGAGTCATGTCCCCTTTCCTCGCCTTTTTTATTCATAAATAACTATAGAAGGCAAAAATAAGCAATATCGAATATTCCAATTAGCTATGGCTAATTAGGAATATTACAAAGTGCGGGTGCCTTTAGCAAGTTGTTGGAAGCAATTTACTTTTCCGGAACAATTTTCTAAAGGTTGTGCGTGTTCCACAAAGAGGTCGCGTGCATTTTCAATCTTCCAGTGCAAGTTGTTGGAGGAAGTGTGAGTTGCACAAAGAGGGTCAAGTTTGTTTGCAGAGGTTTGATTTGACTAGTAGAAGTGAGGGAAAAAAATATTGCCAGAGAAGCAAGAAATTTATGTAATCCTTAATTTGCTAAAGAATAATAAAACCCTCATCTACAGAACTGGTTTTCCCCATATTAGAGTTTTTCTAGGGACAATTTGTCCAAAAATATCGGTGTCTAATATTTTGTGCGTCATATTTTCTTAGTTCCTATGATTTAATTAGGTGAAGTTGCAGTAGTGTTTTATTTAGTATTTGTTATATATAATTTACAGAAGACAAATAATCTTTCAAAGATAGGTGAATAATAACCAGATTAACTACAACAGTTTCAAAAATTTCACATGGTATTAGAGTAGATATGAGGGCGGAAGAGGCTCAATGCAGGCACAGGAAGAGAAAACCAAAGGTTTATAAAGCCCAGTTTGACTTCTTCAGGTTTATTTTGGTTTCGCTATATTTTCTGAGGGTTTTTTAGAAATGGCCTTAGTAGGATTAAGAGATCGGGACAAATTGGATGGTGCCTCTAATTTTGGTGTCTAGAAAGCTAGAATTTCCTTGTTGCTAGAAGAGAAAGGTCTCAAGGAACATGCGACCAATGTTGTAGTTGTCCCTACAGATCCAACACAACGTCTTGCATATAAGAAGGAAGATGCCAAAGTGAGGAGGATAATCCTTGATAGTGTTAAGGATCATATAGTTCCACATATCGCATAACTGAACAAATTGAAGGAGATGTGGGATGTTGATTCTTATAGAGATGTTGAGAAATACCCGATAAATAACAGTGGAAGTGTTGTGAGTTACCTTACTAGAGCTCGACCTGTCTAAGATGAATTAGCAGTTGTTGGAGATAAACTGGATGATGACGAGCAAGTGCGAATAGCCCTAAATGGGTTCACTAAATAGAGGCATGTCTTCGTTCAAGTCATCAATGGACAAGACACCTTACTGAGTTGGGATTAACTATGGAGCGATTTCACTCAAGAGGAGCTTAGACTAAGTCTTGTTAATGGGAAAAATAGTTAAGCTCTAAAAAGTGAGGTGGGATTAAAAAATGTGGCCCTAGCAGCAAAAGGGAAAGCGAAGAAGGGTTCTAGAAAAGGACCTAACCCAAAAGGTGAGAAGAAGAACAACCTTTCTAAGGTCAAATGCTACGACTGTGATGAGTTTTTCCACTATGTCAGCAAATTCCCGCAAATGAAGAAACGTGAAAAGAAGGGAAAGAAGCATACAATAGCTTCAACAAGTGTGATGAGCTCTCTAGCATGATGGAACAGAAGTTCGCACTCATAGCTTGTGTAACTAGGTCAACCTCACAGGGTGTTTGGTATATGGATAGTGGGGCATCATTCCATATGACAAGGGTTAGGGAGTACATCTCTAGTTACATGGAGGAGAACATCATATTCTAAATTCATATGGGGAACAAGTCCAAGTGCAATCCAACTGGGAGAGGAACTATTCTATTTTAGATGGAGTCTGGCAAGCCAATTCACATTCATGATGTGTTAGATGTGTAATGCTTGGGCATGAACATGATTTCTATACCTATCCCTCAGGATAAAAGGTACAATGTACTCTTTAGAGTGGTGCAAGTGTTGATCAAGCATAAGGATTGGAAATCACCCATAGCTATTGGATTCAGGAGGGGTCAGCTTTACAGGTTGCATTTGGAAAAACCTAAGGAAATGGTGAGCAACAATGATCTTAGATATCAGGGAGAGCTTTGGCATAGGAGGATGGGCCATACTCATCATGAAGCACTCAAAATGCTTCATGAAATTGTGGTAGGCGTTCCAGAGTTGAGCAAAGAGCATGATGTTGTGTGTAGGGGATGTGTGTTGGGGAAGTTTGTAAAAGAAGTTTTTCCAAGGAGTTACACCAAATCCAAGGGTGTTCTCGATCTAGTACATTCAGATATATGTGGAATGATGTCAACGAGGTCCCTCAAAGGATGAAAGTAATATGTTACTTTTATTAATGATTTCTCTAGGAAGACATGGATACACTTCTTGAAGATAAAGGATGATGTCTTCAATCGTTTCCAAGAGTTCAAATCTCTATGAAAATTCCTAAACCGGAATCCCTACTGCAACAACTGCTGATATTACTCCTATTTGTTAAATTCCTTTAAACGAATTACTTGCAGTTTCATACGGCAATATCGTAATACATACACTGTAGCCTTAATTAATTTATATGCGGAAACAAGAGATTGAGCAAGAAAGAAAATACAACACAATTGACACCGTTATTTTTGGACAAATGTCCCCGGAAAAACCCAATGCGGGAAAACCGGTGCAACAGATTTGAGGGTTTTATTATTATGTAGGAGAAAATCTGAGTACAATTCTTGGATGCTCAACTAGCAATCTGATACAGAGAGAAACTGGACAAATCGAATGGTGAAGTGCTCTCATCCTATCACTGGGAGAATATGAGTTTGATCACGCTGAATTGGAGCCTCTGTGCAGAACTGCGTCACCTCTGATGGGTATCACGTTGCTCCTTCTCTGGACCCTATGTTGGCTAGAAAATACGAATCTCTGCCTCTCGGTCTCACACCCTGGCTCCCGACTACTGAAACTCGATTTCCTCAACAGGAATTCGATCCCCCTCTAAGGCATGTGCTACCACTACGCTAGCTCTGCGTGGGCTAGCGTTTGCCTCTCTGTGGACATTGTTTTGCCCACTCTCTGCCTCGTACTCTCCAACCCAGCAAAACTTCCTTCTTCCAGATACTCACTACCCCTCTCTACAAGAAATCTCCTCGATCAAAATTTCCTCCTGAGAACTTCTCACTTCATAAATTCGATCTCTTGATCTCTAGGTGTGTTTTCCAAATTACCCTCAAGCTCCCTTAAATAATCTTCTCATTAACATTCAACGGCCCAGATTAAAAGCTAATCAATGGCTAAGATCATTTTAGCTTGATCCTTGTCTTCTTCTAGAAGTTAGACCCACAATTAGATTAATACCCATTAATATTTTTAATTTCCTAAGTTTAGACTTAGGGTCCCATTAAAAAATATTAATTATTTTAATAAAATCATTTCTGGGTGGAATTTCCCAAAACACTTTCTGGGTTTTTTTGAATACATCTGCCCAAGCCTCCCTTCAAAATTTGAGGCCTAGAGCACATCCGATGCTACCCCAAATCAACAATATCTAGTGGAGAATGTGAAAATCCTTGAACTGTAGCTACTGGAATTTATTCTCCTAACAGATTATCAGTTTATTAATTTTTCTGATTAATATCAAATAAATCACAATTTGAGAATATGGTTAATCAATCAAAATTAATTAAGTCAAGGTGAGAATTCTCTAGAAACTCACGCAGATCGATCCAAAAATGATTTGAGCCATCGATTAAGATTTAATCTTGGTCGTTGGGGTCCCAACAGGAAGATATAAGAAGGGATCGATGTGGTGATGGAGAATGCACCAAATTCACTTGGAGAATTTGATTTTCCAGCGAAGCAGCAGTTAGTTGCTGGAGAGTTCGAGCTTCAGTGAGGAAGCAGAGATAGTGAGGGGCAAGGGCAGTGATCCGGAGGAAGTTTTCCAGATCCGAAGAGGCAGTGTTGATTTGTGGTAGCATCGGATGTGCTCTAGCCATTAAAATTGGTGCAAACGCTAAAGCACATGGGATCTCCAAGACCCGAAATTCCACCTGATTAGAGAGATATTAAAATAATTAATATTTTTAATGGAGTTCCTAAATCTAAACTAAGGAAAATTAAAATATTAATGGAAATTAATATAAAACTGGGTGAGAAGGTTCTAAATGACATGGATCGAGCCAAATCTAATATTAGCGGTTGATTAGAGTTTTAATCTTGGTTGTTGAAGAGTCAACAGGAAAAGTATAAGAGGCTTGAGGGTCAGTTAGAGATACACCAAGATTGATCAGTTAGTCCGGGAGCGGGATTTCCTGAGAAAAATCGAACAAGTGATCTGAGTTGCAGCGAGGGGCAATGAGTGCATGGCAGAGAGGCAGAGATAGTGTCGGAGGGCCAGCGTAGCAATTGAAGAGGCTACGTAGAGCCAGCAGGAGCCACGCAAAGGGCCAAAGAGACTACGCAGAGGCTAGCAGGGCCTGCATGAGTGACGCAGAAGGCCAGAGAGCCAACATAGAGCAGCAAAGGAATGATGCAGAGGGTTCCAGAGCTACGCAAAGGCCAAGAGGGTTGACGCAAAGCCTCAGAGAAGCGTTGGAAGATTTTTCATGGAGCAGACTTACTGAATGTCTGCTTCTGAAGAGAGGTATTACTGCCATATAGATATCTTTGTTGGGTGAGCCAGTTTGGCACCTTAGTTGTACTCAAGAAAGTTGCTTAATAATAAAACCCTCAGAACTGCTGCACTAGTTTTCCCAACTTAGGTTTTTCCAGGGAAGATTGTCCAAAAATAACGGTGTCCCTTGTGTGTTTGTCTATTATTTCAGTTGATGATCTGTATATGAGTTGAGATTACATTTGTGTTTATTTTCAGTATTTATATGGCTAAATAACTTGTTGAGTAATAAACAAGTAGGTGAAATAAACCAGATAATGCAGGGAGAATTTCTAACATGTTAGACTTAGAAATTTCAACATCGTATCAGAGCATTGCAGATCACAGGAGAACTGAAGGCACCAACTTAATCTGAGGCATTTGCAGCAGTAGCAGCTGTCTCGTGAGACAAAGCTACTCCTAAGCAGAAAGGAGAAGAGAAGGAGTGACGCAGAGGGCCTGTGTCATCATTTCGAGCCAGAGAGAGGCAGAAGAGGCTCACAAAGAGCCATGTCATCCTACTCAGTCAGGTAGGCTTGATGCAGTTGGCCTGAAGAGTGATTCGGTCTTGCCGGGATTGCGCAGAGCTAAGAGGCTTAGTGTCTTCAGATGTTGGGGCCTAGGGAGATGTGGGCAGATTGTGGATTGGGATGCTGGTAAGGTGTTGTTGTTGTCGAAGCAGAACAGTACCTAACAGGATAGAACCAAGGTAGAGGGAGCCGCTGCCTAGAGGGATTTCTAGCCAAGAAATCCAGATCTGAGTTGCAGTTGCAAAGAGGATCGGAGAGGAGCGGATCGATAGTTGGCGGGAAGATTTCCAGCAGGGAAATCAAGACTCTTGTATGAGAGGTTGAGAACTTGGTTCTCTACTCCATTGATAGCCCCAAGACGAAAACCCACAAGTGATTTAAACTCTAGAGAGATTGGGCAAGCACCCATCTCCCCTTGGTGGATTTATTCAGAATCCACAAGTGTAGTGATTAATTTCATGTTTAAGTTTGGAGGTCGAAGAGTCGTTCCTAGCTATTGTATTGGCATATATCTCTATATAATAAAGCTGAATTTTTTTGTTGCATTTCTCATTATTCCTCATGTTGTCATCTTTTAATAAGATTTTTGTGCAATTTGTGGGTTTATTGTTTCTGTCAAATTTCCGGTGTTTAGGTTTTACATGGCAATCTTTTGTTAAGTAAATGAAATTTTTATGTGAAGGGTTTGTTCCAATTTTTTTTCATTTGGGACATTACTCAATCTGAAACTGATCTGAATGATCTCTTTGTTGCAATTGCATTGGACCTTTCCCATTCGGCACTTTGGAGTTTCATACTTCTCCTCCTAGATCTAGTGCCCCACTATCTCCTATCGAGCCTAGTCCCTCACTGGGACCATTCCTTTCTTTGAAACTCACACTAGACAACTCGCACTTCCTCTGGCATCTACCTCCGCCAACTGGAAATCAATCTGTTGCTAAGATCTGCATTCTAGCTAACTCGCACAACCTCTTATGGCAATTTCGTATGGTCATCCCTCCAAAGCGGCAAAAATATAGAAACTCAAAACTGGAGAAATAAACCTTGAAAATCTCCCTCTTTCCCTCTGCTTGGCTGACACTCTGCTACTCGCACTCCCTTCTAGAATGCACAAACCTACTAATTGCTATTGCCAATCTACAATGGAAAATCGAACTTCTGAAACTCAAAGTTCCCTTAGAGAAATCTTCCCTTTGTTGTGTTTGCTTTTCTCTTCCACCCGACGTTGATTCTGCTGCTGCAAAACCCTCTATGTCCAACCAAAAATTTGCTCAGCGAAATATTTGTTGTTATTGCTCCCTCTCGCTGTTGGTATCACTATCCTACGCAACTCCACTTTTTTGAAACCCTGCAACTGAAGATCAAATTTTCGCCCCAACAATTTGGCTTGCCTGTCAATGGACTATGCAACCTCTAGAAATTTCGGCCTACTATACCCTCTGAGCAGCGAAATTCTTTCCTCTGCTTCTGAGCTTCCCAACTGATCACTCACTCACTGAAACGAAGTCTGAAATGCTATTGCAGCAATTGGAATTTCTTTTTCTAATTGTTAATTAATTAAACAATTTATCTACTATGGCAAATATCAAAGAAATCACACTACAACCTTCACAAACAAAACTGTGGAAATAATAGCATTGGAAACTGAGAAAATATTAGCACACAATAAAAATGACACCGTTATTTTCGGAAAATTGTCCCTGAAAAATCCAATTTGGGAAAACCGGTGCAACAGATGCATGTTTTATCATTAAGAAACAGTGAAATCAACGTACAATAATTTGGATGTCGAATTTGGCAATCCTACAGAGAAAAATACTGGCAAAAATCTAGTGAGGATTTTTCCTCACCCCAAAGGAAAATCGGCATTGAAGACTGGCCTCTAAAACCCTCTACGAATTTCCCTATGTCACCCTCTGCATGGGCTCTACGTAGGCTCTAGTTCGTACAACCTGGATCTCAAGCTGAGTTGCTTCTTTTGTTTTCCACTGACTCTGGAAACGTTTCTTCCAACCTTTGCAAAATTTCTCTGCCACCTGAACACTGAAATGAATTCTTGAATCTGTAAATCGAACTGCCTTTAGAGGCTACTACGCAGTCCGTGTGTCAACCTCACTGTGGCTCTTCTACCTCTCTGCCACTTCACTCACTAGATCCGGAAATCTTCCTCCAACCTCACTGTCCCTGCCCTTCACTGTCTCTACTTCTTCACTAAAGCTCAAATTCTCCAGCAACTGATTGTTGCTCCTTTAGAAAATTGAATTCTCCTAGTGACTCTGGTGTATTCTCCATCACCACATCAATCCCTTCTTATATCTTCCTATTGGGACTCCAACATCCAAGATTAAATCTTAATCGATGGCTCAGAGCATTTCTGGATCGATCCGTGTGAGTTTCTAGAGAATTCTCACCATGACTTAATTAACTCTGATTAATTAACGAGTTTTCCTAAGTTTAGACTTAGGAAACATTTAAAAAATTGGTTAATAATCTAATTAAGTCATCTCTAGGTGGAATTTCCAGAAACGATTTCTAAGTTCTAGAGATCTCATTTGTTCTTGCCTCTCCACCAAAATTCGTGGCTAAAACACATCCGATACTATAGAAACTGACAATGTCAATTACAACAATTAGCCAATTAAACACTCAACAATTTGATTAGTGTTGATTTGGGGTAGCATCAGATGTGCTCTAGCCATGAAATTTGGTGGAGAGATGGGTCACATGAGATCCCCAATCCCCAGAAAGGGTTTGGGCAGATTCTAAATAGTTCAGGAGATATTAAAATAATTAATACTTTTAATGGAGTCCCTAAGGCCATTATTAATATGAAATTGCGTCAGAATGGTCCAAAAGACATCGATATAGCCAGATCTAATCTTAGTCATTGATTAGGGACTTAATCTCGGTCGTTGATATGTCAACAAGAAAAGTATAAGAGGAGGCTTGAGAGTCACTTAGATAACACACCAGAGTGATCAGTCATTCTATTCTCTGGAGCGAGGTTTGTTGAGAGAGATAGAATTAGTGATCAGGAGTTGTAGCTGAGGGGTATTGAGTACAGAGAAACAAAGAGGCAAGGATAGTGTCGGGTGAGCAGCGTAGTAGCCAGGGAGAGTGACACAAAGCCAGCCAGGGCTCACACAAAGGTAGTTGTGAGCTACGCAGAGCCTTAGAGAGGCCAGCGTTGCTAACGCAGAGGGCTAGAAGGCTAATACAGGGCTTCCTAAGGCTGACGCAGACCCATCCGGGGTGACGCAGGGCCAGCGCTAAGCAAAGAGGGGCTGACGCAGTCCAAGAAAGCTTTCGCTGGGGTTTCTAGGGCAGGTTGGTGCTGAGGAACTGCCGGAAGGATTATCCAGGGTTTCAGACAAGGAATTTGTCTCAAACTGGGAGGTATTACTGCCAAGGAAATTCTCTGTTGGGTAAGCCAGTTTTGGCACCCAGATTGTACTCTAATATTGCTTAATAAGAAAACCCTCAGATAGCTACACTGGTTTTCCCACATTAGGTTTTTCTGGGGACATTGTTCCAAAAATAATGGTTTCATATGGTGTGATTGTTTCTGTTTCCTTCAATTGTTGATTTGTAATATGTTAAGCATGCACTAGTGTTTATTTTCAGTATTTACATTGTAAATAACTTGTTAAGTAACAAAACAAATAGGTAGGAATAAATCAGATAAAGTGCATGGAGGGTTTCTAACTAAGTAAACTTAGAAACTTCAACATGGTATCAGAGGGAGGTTGCAGATCACAGGAGGACTAAGGACATCGGCCAAGCGGACCAATAGCAGTAGAAAACAGTTGTACCGAGGTGACAAAAGTTGTTTCTAGCATAGTTGCGGGGGAATAAGGGAAAAGTGATGCAGTGCCTGCGTCATCAAGGGTGAGCTGAGAAGAGGCAACGCAGAGGCTAAGGAAGGCAAAGGGAGCCTCACACAGAAGCAGGGAAGGCTGACGCAGTTGGCTAAGGAGGCCGGGTTACTGTTGCCAGGATTGCGCAGAGCCTAGCAGCTCTCACCTTCAAGTTGTTAGGGTTTAGAAGGCTGTGGGAATATTGTAGAGTGGAGCTAGTGAGGTACTGTAATCAGAAGAGTACCTGACAGAGCAAGGCCAAGAGGAGGGAGTTGCTACTGAGGGTTTCTAGCCGAGGAACCCGGATCAGTGGTGCGATTGCAAGAGACGATCAGAGTAGGGGGAATCTTGACAGGGACAGAAGGATTTCCAGGAGGGAAATCGGGACTCAGAACAAGTCTAGAAGAGAACTTCCAGGAGGGAAGTAGAATAGCATCAGGGCACTACACGGAGTAAGAGACTAGGATAGACTAGACAAAGCGTCGAACTTCACAGTCTAAAAGGCCAAAATCTTATCTGTCCTTGACAGAAATCATGTCAAGAACTTCGCCTTGAAGGTTATAGCTATCCCAGTCGACCCCAATGATAATGGCAAGTACGAGGAGGCAAATGCGAGGGCCAAGAGCATCATCCTTGACAGAGCAAGGACCATGTGGTACCACACATTGCCGAGAAGGAAACGGTATATTAAATGTGGGAGGCCTTCAAGAAATTGTGCTAACATACTTCTGTGCAAAGAAGAATTTACTAAAGAATCAGTTGAGGTCGTATCAGATGAAGAAGGGAGAACTAATTGACACCTTCCTCAAAGGACTGAATGAGATCCGAGATCAGTTAACTACTATAGAAGCCACGTCGGATCAGGTGTTGATGGTGAGGACAACCCTAAATGTTGTCTCAGAAGATTGGGAGGTATTTGTCCAGAGAATATTTGGCAAAGGGACACTCCCACCTTGGGATGAGATGTGGGCAGCTCTTCGCCAAGAAGAGATCAGACGACAGTTGAAGACGAGTAGCAACAACAAGGGGATCAAAGTCAAGCAGGAGGAGGAAGACGCTGCCCTAACATCTGAAAGAAGGCAGGAAAAGCGGAAGAAGAAGGATCTCTCCAAGATCAAGTGCTTCCACTGTGGGGCGCTGGGTCATTATGCAACCCAGTGTCCAAGGAAGAAGAGTAAGCGAGAGATTCCGAGACTAAGGCAGTGCCAGCAAAGGCAGAGAAGGAAGTTTTGACAAATGATGACCGTGCCATGAGTGCACACACACCACTTGAGCGGTAGTGGGGAGACATCGATCTGTAGTGAGATTGACTACAAGCGATGAAGGGCAGGATCCTCGAGGTACCCAACCTCTTGTATTAGACCATGCTACGGGAGCCCTGAAGAGGAGTAGCAGGACTGGCTGAGTCGGATAGAGATGGATGCGAATGAAGCAGCAGAGAGAGCTACAGTGCAGGAGTCCCGAGACAGTGTGAGGCTAGCAGGCTGCAGCAATGCGAGAGGCACGAGAGTGTTGCACCAGTGCAGGATGGCACAGAGAGGTGTACAATGGTGCGAGATGCAGGAAGTTGTTGGAGCAGCACAGCGGTCAGAGAGGGAGCACTTGTCAGCGGCAGAGGGAGCTTCAGCATCAGGAGGGTCTCTAGCCCAATAGAGAGGTCAGTTGGGAAATCAGTTACTTACTTCTCAGTAACTGAGTTGCAATGCAGCAGTAGGTAGCACGATGCAACATGATGAGAGGAGGTGCAGTGCGGATGCAATGCTAGGAGGAAGGACCAGCAGTAACACGAATGCAGAGGGACCTGTCATACGGATGCAGCAGTGGCAGTGGTAGAACCATGGGCAACAGTATAAGATATAGCAGTGCAGAGGACGGTGAGAAGCAGGCCTAGCATCAGCACAGGGACCGATGCCGGATGATCAGATTAATACTCAGTGAGGAGTATTGCTAGAGCACAGTTCTTGCTAAAAGGGAGTGTTGATTTGAGGTAGCATCGGATGTGCACTAGCCATGAAATTTGGTGGAGAGGTTGGAGCATATGAGATATCCAATACCTAGAAAGGGTTTGGGCAGATTCTAAACAGTTCATGAAATATTAAAATAATTAATATTTTTAATGGAGTCCCTAAGTCTAAACTTAGGGAAAATAAAATATTAATGTGTATTAATATGACACTGTGTTAGAATGGTGCAAAATACATGGATCAAGCCAGATATAATCTTAGCCGTTGATTAGGGACTTAATCTCAACCGTTGATATGTCAACAGGAAAAATATAAGAGGAGGTTTGAGAGTCACTTGGAGAAAACACCAGAGTGATCAGTTATTCTATTCTCTAGAGCGGGGTGTTTTAAGAGAGATAGAATTAGTGATTGGGAGTTGCAACTGAGGGGCATTGAGTACAAAGAAACAGAGAGGTAGAGATAGTGCCGAGAGAGTAAAGTAGTAGCTAGGGAGAGTGACGCAGAGCCAGCCAGGGGTCACGCAGGGCCACACAGAGGCAACCGAGTTCTGCGCATAGCCTCAGAGAGGCCAGCATTGCTGACACAAAGGGCCATAAGGCTAACGCAAACCCATTCGAGGTGATGCAGGGCCAGCGTTGGGCAGAGAGGCGCTGACACAATCCAAGAAGGCTGACGATGGGGTTTCCAGGGAAAATTGGTGCTGAGGAGCTGCCAAAAGGATTACCCGGGTTTCAGCTGGGGAATTTGTCTCAAACTAAGAGGTATTACTGCCAAGGAAATTCTCTGTTGGGTAAGCCAGTTTCAAAACCTAGATTGTATTCTAATATTGCTTAATAAGAAAACCCTCAGATAGCTGCACCTGTTTTCCCACATTGGGTTTTTCCCGATACATTGGTTCAAAAATAATGGTGTCATATGGTGTGATTTTCTCTATTTCCTTCCGTTGTTGATCTGTAATATGTTGAGCATGCACAATGTTTATTTTCAGTATTTACATTGTAAATAACTTGTTAAGTAACATAAAAAGTAGGTAGGAATAAATCAGATAAAGTGCATGGAGGGTTTCTAACTAAGTAAACTTAGAAACTTCAACAATTAGAGCACTTATGTGTGTTAATGCAGGAATGCAAATAGATATTAATGATGCAGAAATGCAATATGGATCAGCCAATAAACATGTGATTGCAGCAATAAGAAAATCACCGAATTCCTCAAATAAACACTTATCCAAGATTCACAAGATATAAGAAACAAGAGCTAAATGAGATTAGATGACTTTCAACCACTTTTGACACCATTGTAATTTTTATAATGGACCTTATGCAATAAATTTCAGACCTCGAATTTTTATTACAACCTTCAAAAAAATGATCAAATATGCAGAGATGCAATCCCAATGAGTGCAAGTGACAATATAATGATGAAATATGATTACCAATGAGTTATTATGCCACTATTATGAAATTTAATCACAGTTGTAGATGTTTCTATGTGGCTGTAACAAACATATCAGATCTGAAATAAACCAAACAGTCCACAAGAAAACCACTTATACGCACTCAAATTGACTTAGGCTTGATTCCCAATGCTATAGATTGATTATTAATGAAATTAGGCTTGTTAAATAATGTGTTAGGCTCTTGAATACACTGCTATCATAAATTACTTCAGAAATTAAAATTAGGATAGTGATGCAACAAGAGGGCCAGAGAGAAAACTAAGAGACCTTAAGGCCTAGTTGAGGACTAGTTTGACTTCCAATGAGCTTGAGAACCTGCAACCACCAAGTTAGATCTAATATTGTTGCAAAACCAAAATGTTAGCCCAGTAAAACAATGCAAAAATCAAAGATGACTTAATACAAGGCTAGGACAAGGGCTAGACAGCTAGGAAACACCAAGACTAGGGCTGGAAGAGGCACAAGACAAAGCTAGAGGCCAAAGAAGAGCAAAGAGAGGACAAATGAAGCAGGAAAATGGGTGAATAAACCAAGATAAGCCCACAAAGGCTGACATAAAGCCCTAAGAGGCTAATGCAGGGCTAGAAAAGGGCCTAGAAGGGCCAACGACTAGGGAAAAATCCCCTTAAGGTCTGCGGCTAGGCAAGGAAGGTAGGCCGAGAGGGAGCAAGTCCTTTTGGAGGCCATGCCAAGGGGCAAAGAGGACGGTCAAGGCCCTTTGAAGGCTAGATGACTCCTTTAAAGGGGGACTGAGGGCTTTAAGAGGCCACGACCAACCCTAAAATGGTTGCGGCCAAGATAAACAAAGAGGGTCGAGCACCCTAATAGGCCACCAAGTCTCACAACGAGACCAAAATGGAAGATGGCTAGGTTCAAAGGCCTCAAAAAAAAAATTTGAATCCTTGCAAAAAAAAATTCCTCCAGAAATTCACTACAAAAAGGCTAGATGACTTCCTCTTCAGGTTGGACGTTGAGCTTGGAGGCTATATCTTGCCTTGGCCTAGATCTGCCTCAAAACCCCAGCAAAATTCTCTTGACCAACTTGAAGCTCAAACACACAAATAAATCAAAGAATGCCAAACCCCTAATATATATATACGAAATATAAAACCCCAAAACATAATAAAACCATAAGTGTTGCAAAATAATTGGGTTAGAAATAATTTACAAATATACAATATTTAACAAAAAAAAATGGAGAAATAATTTTGGATAAATAACAATGGATTAGCAAATTTTGAAAAATAAATATTGGCCGAAACCCTCCTGCAAAATCAAGTACCATAAAGAAATCTCAGAGCCCAAACATACTCATCTCTTCCCCACAGTCTGTGAACTTGAAGCTTGTTACCGTTCAAACTAGCATGGGTCGTAGATGTGAAAATTTTTGAATCTACACATCAGAAATCCTACTGCAATCACTGGTTTATCATCTCCTACTTGTTTTTACATTCAACAAGTTATTAATTATTTAAACAGCGATGAAAACACTATTGCAAACTACACATACATACAAATCATGAACTGAAAATAGAACAAGACAAATACATAAGGGACACCATTATTTTTGAACAAACGTCCCCGGAAAAACCCACTGCGGGAAAACCACTACAGCATATAGCGGGTTTGATTATTAAGCAAGCAAAATCTAAGTACAACAAGTTGTCTCTCACACCGACTAACCTTTCAGAGGAATATCGGCAGCAAGAAATACATACGAGGGTTTACCTCGTTCTCTAAGTCACAACTAATCCACTGAATGGCTGACTCCGGCAAGCACTGTAAAAATCCCAGCGCAATCTGCTCTATGTGAGCCAACGTCTTGCCTCTGGGAGATTGCATCACTTCTCTGCTGGATCGATTTGCTCACAGAAGCTTTGACTTCACCCCTCCTGGGACAGAATATCGAACTCCCAGCAAAATCTCGAACTTCCACGATTATCTCGCACTGCCACTGCAAGAACCCTCTTGGCCTACGTCAGCTTTGTGTGAGCCCCTTCCTGGGCTGCGTAAGCCTCTGCGCTACCTCTCTGATGCTACTACTGCCTCTCTGCCTGGTACTCGTTGACTAAGAATTCCCTTCTGATCCAACTCTCTGCTACTGCCCCTCTCACTGCAACAAATCACTTGTTCAATTTTCTCAACAAACCATGCCCTAGAAAAATCGAACTGACTGATCTCTCAAGTGTGTTTCCAACTGACCCTCAAGCCTCCTCTTATACTTTTCATGTTGATGAATCAACGATTGAGATTAAGTTCCTAATCAAGGGCTAAGATTAAAATAGAGTTGATCATCGTCACTTAGAAGTTTCTCACCCATATTTAAGAGGAGAAGATCAAACTCCTTCAAGATTTAAGAGAGATAACAACTAGGAAAAGCCACCTCCCTGGGGTTTTGCGGGGGGGACTTCAATATGATAACCTCTCTATTAGAGAAAAAGGGGGAACAATGACGTATAGACAGAGATGTTGAAGCCTTTAAGGAATTCATTGAGGATGCCAATCTTATTAACATGGAAATTGCCAATCGTTGCTTTCCATGGAGTAATAAGCACGGGGGAAACATCAATTTGTGTCTAGGCTTCATAGGTTTTTAAATTCGGAGGATCTGCTAATGCGATCAATAGATGTGGAAGAAAATATCATTCCCTGTGGAGGATCAGATCACTGGCCGGTGGTATTAATTATCGCGCGATGTTAGGTACCCCCAAAAAATAGACCTTTAAGATATGAGGCCTTCTAGTTGGATCAACCTACCTTTATAGAGAATATTAAAAGATGGTGTGGTGAAAAGATCCCAGTTAGGGTCTCCAAGATGTACATATTATAGGAAAGGTTAAAATATATCAAATCGAAATTAAAGCAATGGAATAAGTTAGAATTTGGTAACATCTTCCAAGCAAAAAAGGAATTGGAACAAAATATGGAAACACTACAATAGAAGTTGATCACAGAAAGCTACTTGGATGAAAGCAAAAAAGATGAGATGGAACTACTGAAACAGTGGGAGGACAAATGCAAACAAGAGGAAATTCATGGAGACAGAAGTCCCGAGTGTTATGGCTCAAGGAGGGTGAGATGACACGAAGTTCTTTCGACGCTCAACGATTGAACATAGAAATTCCAACCAGATTCTCAAAATAAGGATGAGAGGGGGGCACACCTACGAAGAGCATCAGGATATTGAGAAATTCTTGGTTCAACACTTTCAAAATATAGTAGAGGATCCTCAAGTGGATAGACGAGAGAATATCCAAAGAATTGTTAGCCATATCCCTAAGTTGATCACAGAAGAACACAATAAGAATTTGTATAAGCCGGTCTCCATGGAAGAGGTGGCCCGGGCCGTGAATGAAATGCCCAATGGAAAAGCCCCTGGGCTGGATGGCTTTACTATTGATTTCTTTAAAGTGTGTTGGGATGTAGTTAAACAAGATATCCATGAGGTAGTAGTAGATTCAAAATATTCATCAACTATTCTGAAAGCCTTAAATTCGACTTTTATTTCCCTCGTTCCAAAGGAAGAAAAGGCCAACACTCCCGAGAAATTAAGGCCAATAGCCCTATGGAATGTTCTATAAAAGATCATATCCAAAGTAGCTGCAAATAGGATGAAAATGATTCTTCCATGTTTGATCTTAGCAGAACAGTCTGGTTTTGTTGACGGGAGACATTTTGGATAATTTGATTCTTACGCATGAGATAGCTCACTTGTTGAAGATCAAGAAAAAGGAAGGTATGATTATTCACCTATATTTATCAAAGACGTATGATAAGATTAGCTGGGATTATATGAAATTAGTTTTAGGCGTGTTTGATTTTGATAAGCAATGGATCAGTTGGATTATGGCCTTGGTCTCATCCCCCAGTTTTTCAATCTTGGTTAATGGATCCCCGACAAAACCTTTCTTCCCATCTAGAGGAATATGGCAACGGGACCCCATGTCTCCCTTTCTGTTTATAATAATTATGGAAGGCCTAGGGAGGGCAATCACTGTGGCAAACAGAAAAGGAAATATAAAGGGCCTCAAGCTGCATGAGGAAGGTCAGGCAACAACGCATCAACAGTTCGTCGATGATACAATGATGCATGGTATTCCCACAGTGAAGGAGGCTCGTTCATTCAAATGTATCCTGGATACCTTTACTTCTGCTTCAGGTATAGAGATCAATCAGTCCAAGTTCATGATTTTTTTCTCTAACACTCATTTTGCTATCTAGAGGAATTTAACGACTATCTTAGGTTTTCAGAGAAAATCCCTCCCATCAAAGTACCTAGGGGTCCCTCTAACATTGCAAGCCTGGAAGAAGTCCAATTGGGAGAAATTTATCTCAAACCTTGAGGACAGGGTTAAACGATGGACGGTAAGAGCCTTGAACGTAACTAATCCTAACAAAGGCAGTGTTCAGGCTATCCCAGGTTACATGTTATCTATCCTTCTTGCTCCTAAGAGAGTGCTCCAAAAGATAGAGGACGTTCAAAGAAACTTCTTATGGCAAGGGGCATAGGAAAAATGCAAATCGGCGTTAATGGCTTGGAATACCACATGTAAACCAAAAGATGCAGGATATCTCAGTTTTTAAGATCCATAAATAACCAACAGAGGAAATGGAACAAAATTGTGGTGGAGATGGTTAAAGGGGGGTCGACACCATGGGCAAATCTGTGGAAATCAAAATATGCTCCTAATTGTCAAACAAAAGACCTAGTCAGGCTCTCGAGTTCAATCCAAGGGTCGATTGTTTGGAATCTGGCAGGGAATAATAGAGCCATCTTACAACAACATTGTTTCTAGGAAATAAGAAATTGAAAAGAAGCCCTGTTCTAGGACAATGCTTGGCAGCAACAACCAAAGTTAAGCAGAGATGAATGGCATCCCTTCCAATGAAGCACAGACAAATATGGGTATAGAGAAGTCCACCAGTTATGGGAACAGGGACTGGAGAATAACAAATGGAGATGATGGAATCTGAACATTTTTCGACAGCTAGCCCTGAATGACTTAGCCACTTGGAATTTAATGGAGGAACTGAGCCAGAGACAAATTTTGTTTAACAATGACCAGGACCAGCTTAGGTGGGGGAAAAAAGCAGGGGAATTCAACCTTAAGGAAGCTAAAGCATCTCTTAGCGTGGGACATTATGATTTCAATGACCCATCATGGAGGAAAGTATGGGTGGCTCCACACTAGCCTAAAATTAAAATTTTTATGTGGTTGATTTTACATAGGAAGGTTCTAACATGGGACAATCTTATAAAGAGAAGATATACATGTGCATCTTGGCGTTGTCTCTGCAAAAAAGAAGAGGAAAACCTCAATCATCTACTTAACAACGGCACCTATATGGAGACCCTCTAGGACTAGATGACATTCATCTTTCGACAAACAAATTGAAATAGGGACAGCATACATGAAAAAATAAAGAAAAGGCAAGTGCAATACACCAAAAATGAGATAGTGAATATGACCTGGAATTTAATTTCAAGGTTCATCCTCTGGGTAGTCTGGAAGGAGCACAATCGACGTATATTCCGTGATGAGAAGCTTCCTATCGACAACCTGGTGGAGGAAATAAGATGTCAACATAGGGAGACAGTTATTAACAGAGGCACTCAATCCTCAAAGGAACAACCAACCCCCCTAGGAAGTGAGAATTCTGAAATTTTTTGATATGGAATACCTGTGTGGTCCGAGCAATCGACCCAGTGAACACCATATCCAGCCTAGCTCCGCGGTCTGGTTGGTTCCCTTTGATGGTTTCCTAAAACTGAATTTTGATGGGGTATCGAAAAGGAATCCGGGAAAGGTAGGGGATGGAGTCATTTGGGACTGGACAGGTAAAATATGCAGATTATACTTCATAAACATGGGGAAGGCCTCAAACAATGCAGCAAAATTCCAAGCCCTAGAGCATGGGATGGAAATGATGATCCGCGAAGGAATGATCAACGTGATAGTCGAAGGGGACTCTACATTAGCTATCCAAGTGACACGATGGATGTAATGTGGCACACAGTTGAGCAAAGTAAAGAAGAACTGGCACCTGGCCCAGTTAATCCAATGCATTCAGAAACATCTGGAGGTATTGAAAACTATGGAGTTCACCTTAGTATGTCTCTCAACAAACGCGACAACAGACAGGGTGGAAAATGGAAGGATCGAGGGCATCCAATCACTAACTGACGTGGCGTGGGAGGAATTGTCTAAGTTCCAATTAAAGGAGGAATGTCGAAGGTTGGTGGAGAGCTATTACTCCACGTTAGGAAGGTAGGTTGATAGAGAAGGGATGGGCCTGAATCAGGACAACGACCCACCTAGCGATGCAAATGAATAACCCTCATTAAAGATAGACAGGTAACGACTAGTTGGGAAACGAGGAGGGGCAAGTATTCACCATACACGGAAGGAGTGACGGTCGATGATGGGAGAGAGGGAATTTCCTCCTAAATGGATCATCTTTTGGATCGCCTCATTAATTGGAGAAGCCTACAAGAGGAGTGGAGAAGTACGATATCCCGAGGGGTGGCGTACTGGAGTAGGGCAATGGCGATTATGATTTTGTATAGACCAACCGAAGGGGTGAATCAGAGGGAGGATTCCCACGAGCTAGCGTGTTTGTACTGCAACATCGCTGGCATAACGAAGTTACTAAAATTAGAGAAGGAATACACTAAAAAATCAGTGAGGCTAGTCATGTCTCGGTTGTTTCCTTTAAATTGCGAGTCAGGACAAGGAGTAGGAATTGTACAAATAAGGCCAAGAGCTGGAACGTGGTGTAACAGTGAGGGTGAGTTAGCAATTTTAGCATAGGCAATTAAGGTTTTCAAGGAGTGTAATGGCCAAGGGTCACAGTGTTGGAGGAAGATCAAGGGGAAAACCTCACGCAGATGCTCAGGGTTCTGAGGCCAGTAAAAGGATTCGAATGGAGGATGTAGTGAGGTTGGCTGCAATTAATTATCAAACGACTATCCTATAGAAAGGAAAGGAGATAGTGGAAACCTGGGAGAATGAGGTTAGAAGACAGCGCAAGGCTGTCATGGATAACCAAATTGAGGAGGAAGTAAATTGGATCATCGACACAGGGAATACCAGAACTCAGACGATGGTGTACCATAAGACCTTGGAGACGACTTGGCACATAAAAACTCTATTTGGGAAGCTACAAGCAGAGGAAACAGAGGAGCGAACCAGGGGATAAATTGAGACAAAACTCCAGTTGAAGGCTATATGTTGATTTGGGGTAGCATCGGATGTGCTCTAGCCACGAAAATTGGTGGAGAGGCTAAGGCACATGAGATCTCCAATACCCAGAAAGGGTTTGGGAAGATTCTAAACAGTTTGGGAGATATTAAAATAGTTAATATTTTTAATGGAGTCCCTAAGTCTAAACTTAAGGAAAATAAAATATTAATGTGAAATAATATAAAACTATGTTAGAATGGTCCAAAAGTCATGGATCAAGCCAGATCTAATCTTAGCCGTTGATTAGGGCCTTAATCTCGGCCATTGATTTCTCAACGCGAAAAGTATAAGAGGAGACTTGAGGGTCACTTGGAGAATACACCAAGAGATCAAGATTTCGACTCTCTAGGGCTGGGTTTGCTGAGAAAGTTGAGAGAGTAATCAGAGTTGTAGCTGATGGGCAGTGAATATAGAAGCAGAGATGTAGAGATAGTGTTGGGAGGATCAGCGCAGCAGCAAGGAAAGCTGACGCAGAGGGCAGAAGCCAGAACTGTCAAGAACAGTCGGAACTGCCGAAACAGCCAGGAAAGCTGATGGAGAGGGCAGAAGCCGAAATTGCCGAAACAATGAGAACTGCACGGAACTGCCAAACCAGCTGGGAAAGCTGACGTAGAGGGCAGAAGCCGGAACCGCTGGTAACTGTCGGAATAGTCGGGAAAGCTAATGTAGAGGGAAAAAGCCGAAACTGTCGTGAACTTCCGAAACAGCCAAGAAAGTTGATGCAGAGGGCAGAAGCCGAAACTGCCAGGAACAGTCGAAAACTGCAAGAACAACCGAGAAAGCTGACACAGAAGGTAGAATTCGGAACTGTCAGGAACAGCCAAAACTATGGAGAGAGGATGACGTAGTCCCTAGAGGCTGATGCTGGGGTTTCCTAGGACAAATTGGAGCCGTGGAGCTGTCGAGTGTTTATCCAGGGTTTCAGCAAGAATATATGCTTCCGAGTAGAGAGGTGCTACTGCCGAGATTTTTCACTGTTGGGTACGCCGGATTTGGCACCCAGATTGTATTCTGAAACTGCTTAATAAATCAAACCCTCAGATAGCTGCCTGGTTTTCCCGCATTGGTTTTTTCCGCGGACATTAGTCTAAAAACAACGGTGTCACTTGTGTGCTTCTCTCTATTTCCTTCAGTTGATGATCTATAATGTGTTAAGCATGTACTTGTATTTATTTCTAGTATTTACATGGTAAATAACTTGTTAATTAACAGAACAAGTAGGTAGGAATAAATCAATAAAGTACATGAAGGATTTCTAACAGTTAGACTTAGAAATTCCAACATGGTATCAAAGGGTGGTTGCAGATCACAGGAGAACTGAGGACATCAGTCGAACAGAACAGCATCAGCAAAAAACAGTGGTCCAGAGTGACAGAAGTTGTTCCTAGCAGAGTAGGAACAACAAGGAAGGGGTGACGCAGTGCGTGCATCATCAAGATTGAGCCAAGAAGAGGCATCGCAGCAGCTGAGGGAGGCAAAGGCAAGCTCACACAGAGCCGTGCAGAGGCCAGGAGGGCTAACGCAGTTGGTTGAGGAGGTTGATTTGCCAGTGTCAGGATTGCGCAGAGCCTAGGAGCTCTAACCTTCAATTTGCTGGGGTTTAGGAGGCTGTGGATAAGTTGCAGAGTGGAGGTGGTGGGGTACTGTAGTAAAAACAATACCTAACAGATCAAGGCTAAGATAGGGGGAGTTACTGTAGGGGCGGATATCTAGCCAAGGAATGAGGACCGGTGTTGTTGTTGCACAGAAGATCTGAGAGGAGCAACTTGACGTTAGCAGAAGGATTTCCTAGTGGGAAATCAGGACTCAGAGGGAGTCTAGAAGAGAACTTCCAAACGGGAAGTAGAGAGACTCAGCTGGAGTCGAACCAAGAACTTCCAAACGGGAAGCAGAGAGACTCAGCAAGAGTCGAACCGAGAACTTCCAAATGGGAAGTGGAGAGACTCGGTAAGAGTTGAAGGGAGAACTACCAGGCAGGAAGTAGAGAGACTCAACAGGATTCAAACAAAGAACTAGACAGGAAGTAGACTCAACACAAGTCGAATAGAGAACTTCCAAGTAGGAAGTAGAGAGACTCGGAGGAGTCGACGAGAAGAGCGGAGAGATGGCCATGAATGGGCTGAGGGATTAGGACAGGTTGGACGAGGCATCCAACTTTGTCATCTGGAAGGCCAGGATCCTTTCTATTCTTTATGCCATGAGTGCTCATATGCCACTTGAGAAGAAGTGGGGAGACATCGAGCTATAGTCAGACGGACTACAGGAGATGAGGGACAAGATCCTTGAGGTACCCAACCTCTTGGATTAGACCTTGCTATCGGAGCCCCGAAGAGGAGTAGCAGTACTGGCAGATGTCAGTAGAGATGGATGTGAATGGAGGGGCAGAGAGGGCTACAGTGCAGGATTCCCAGGACAGCATGAGGCAGCAATGCGAGAAGCACGGGAGTGTTGCAACAGTGTAAGATGGCACAAAGATATGTGCAACAGTGCGAGATGCATGGAGTTGTTGCAACAGTGCAGAGGTCAGAGAGGGAGCACTTGTCAGTGACAGAGGGAGCTTCAGCATCAGGAGTGTTTCCAGCCTGATGGAGATGTCAGAGTTGGGAGATCAGTTACTTACTTCTCAATGACTGAGTTGTAGTGCAGCAGTTAGCAGTGGTAGTGCAATGGGCAACAAGATGTAGCATGATGAGAGGGGTTGCAGTGCAGATGCAGCAGCGGCAATGGCAGGGCCATGGGCAGCAGCACTGATGTAGAGGGGTTGCAAAGCAGATGCAACAGTGGCAGTGGCAGGGCCATGGGCAGCAGCACTGATGCAGAAAGAGTTGCAGTACAGATGTAGTAGTGGCAGTGGCAGGGCCATGGGTAGTAGTACAGGATGCAGCAATGCAGATGATGGGCAGCAGGCCTAGCATTAGCACAGGGACCGATGCCGTATGATCAGGGTGATACTCAGTGAGGAGTATTACTAGAGCACAGTCCTCGCTAAGAGGGAGTGTTGATTTGGGATAGCATCGGATGTGCTCTAGCCATGAAAATTGGTGGAGAGGCTAAGGCACATGAAATCTCCAATACCCAGAAAGGGTTTGGGCAGATTCTAAACATTTTGGGAGATATTAAAATAATTCATATTTTTAATGGAGTCCCTAAGTCTAAACTTAGGAAAATAAAATATTAATGTGAATTAATAAAAAACTATGTTAGAATGGTCCAAAAGTCATGGATCAAAGCAGAGTTAATCTTAGCTGTTGATTAGGGACTTAATCTCGGCCATTGATTTGTCAACGAGAAAAGTATAAGAGGAGGTTTGAGGGTCACTTGGAGAATGCACCAAGAGATCAAGATTTTGACTTTCTGGGGTTGGGTTTGCTGAGAAAGTTAAGAGAGTAATCAGAGTTGCAGCTGAGGGGTAGTGAATACAGAAGTAGAGAGGCAGATATAGTTTCGGGAGGATCAGTGCAGCAACCAGGAAAGCTGACGTAGAGGGCAGAAGCCGGAATTGCCAGGAAAAACCGAAACTGCCGGGAAAGCTGACACAGAGGGCAGAAGCTAGAACTCCCAAGAACTAGCGGAACAGTCGGGAAAGCTGACGTAGAGGGCAGAAGCCGAAACTACCGGGAACTGCCAGAACAGTCGAGAAAGCTGACGCAGAGGGCAAAAGCTGAAACTACCGGGAACAGTCGGAACTACCGGGAACTGCCAGAACAGCCGAGAAAGCTGACACAGAGGGCAGAAGCTGAAACTATCGGGAACAGCTAGGAAAGCTGAAACGGAGGGCAGAAGCCGGAACCGTCGGAACAGTTGGGAACGCTGACGGAGAGGGCAGAAGCCGGAACTGCCGGGAATAACTGAAACTGCCGAGAGAGGCTGATGCAGTCCCTAGAGGCTGACACTGGGGTTTCGTGGGGTAGATTGGAGCTATGGAGTTGTGTTAAGAATATAATTCATAACAAAATAAATAAATATAAATAATATAAATACTAAGCAATCAAGTAGTGATTATGTTAAGAAGTCATTAGTTAGGTGAAAAGGCATGTCTAAAAGACATGCCCAGTCACAAAAGGACACCTGGTTAGGTATATATATGCGGGTCCTCATTGTAACGTTGATGACTTATACAATTTTATATACATTAATAAATTATTATTATTAAATGCCTCGTCTATTTTTACATTCAAGTCTACAAGCTACTAGTTTTTATGCTTTAGTGGTATCAGAGCCATGGCGCACAATATAATGATGTTAGTATTTCTGCTATTGTTGTCTCCATTCAAAACATGGAATTGAAAGAGGCTGAATCTGGTCCAATTAATGTGGTGCCAGTTACTGACAGCAAAGATGTGGTATCTAGTCCATTGCCTGATTCCATAGCCACTACCATATATGAGAATTTGAATAGCTTTGCAATTCCTCCTGATTCTGAGCCCAATTCAATGGCCACATCTCAATCTGCAAATTCATCTTCTCTTGTTGCATTTCACACTGAAAACAAATTTGTGTCTAATGTATCTGAAAGTGACAGGATTGCTAGTACGCTATGCTCAGAAACCAGCTTGGACAGTCTGCTAAAATTTGGCAAGGCAACTATGGTCTCTGTTAGATTAATTAGTCTTCTGCATACATTCCATGACAAACAATATCCATATACTACTATCGATATCGATACCAGATCAAATTTTTATCACCAGGCATGCAAACCTAGAACAAGATTAACACTGAATCCCTTCACAATTATTTCAATTCCAGTAAAACACACAAACAAAAAACGCCCGAGAAAGATTTGTACAGTCGTAGTAGTTTACACACAAAACTCTTCTCTGAATTCCAATTCCTCAAAAAGAAGAGTTTCTCAATCAAAAGACACCAACCCAATTGCTTCTTTCAATGAAAGGCTGAAGAAAGAGAACAAAATTATCAAGAATACAAAGAAAGAAGCGTTGAATCCCAAAGAAACAGAACGATATATAAAGTTGGTGAAAGAACAATAGTACAAGGGTTTGCAGAAGCTCTGGAAATTTCTCTGGAACTGGCAACGATCTTTCCAGTCTCACAATTTGATGATTGGGCAACTCCGCCTCCTGCGGCCTATCAATTTTCATTTCCATTGCCATTGAAGATGATGATGATGAATTTGATTTGACAAAAGAGGTTAGTGTATAACATTTCTTCAACTAACTTTGATTCTGTGATCACCCATGATTATAATTTCCATGGAAGAACAACGAAGTATTTTTTATGTCACTGTCTCCTGTCCGCATTGTCGTTGTCCAACCGTCTACTTGTAAATTGTCTGAAGTCCCAACTGTTCCACCAACCATTTTTTCAACTCTAATTATTGTCTTATGCTGCCATCCACCAGACCCTACCCTCGAACCCAATCCTCCCCGACATTTCTATTCCGACGAATTGCAGGGCTCAAATACTGTTACCACTAGGGATGACAAGCATATTGTGAACGTTTTTCGGGAGATAGTTAAGCTTGCAGAGATTACACGTATCACGCAGGAATGGGTTCTTGATATTGATATCACGCAGCCCCTCGCCAAGGGTTTTAGTGCCATTCTGCGTAAAATTTTCTTTGGCGGCCGCTACAGGAATGACATGGCCAGAATCGCGCGCATCGTAGAGGCAATGAATCATATTCCACACTCGGTATTTTCCGGCATCCTCGGTCAATCCGTTTCACTGACTCATCACTCGACAAACTCCACCCTCATCCCTGTCATCCATTGTCTTTCCGCCACCCGCTGCCAAACAAATTGAACACAACCATCCAGTAGTGGATCTGACACTCCCATCCTCAGCCTGCTCTGCGGTTTTACTAATGCAAGGCTTGGAATAGTCGGGGTTCCCTATGCTCAGCGACGTGGAGGAATAAACGTGGATGGTGTCTGAGGTTCGAAATTACCGTCACTGTGGGTCGACTATTTTCTGCGGTGTTCCTAGCTCAGCGGCGCCCCTAGCTCGGCAACGTCCCTGGCTCGACGGCGTGAAGTTACAGTCGGCTAAGCAGCATCTCTGGGCTCCATGGCGAACAACTCTATGACGTGGTAATCAACTGTCGTCTCGTCGACTGATCCGGGGGGCTTGTCACGAATCCCTCAAATGGTCAATGAGGCAGTTTGACTATTGAAGGCATCGATTCGATGAGTACAGTGGGTTATAAAATCGAATTTATATTAACGTTAAAAAAATATATGGTATAGTATTATAGTTAGTTTAATTAATTATAAAAAAAACTATATTAAAAAATATTATTAAATTGAAAAAATATATATATTATTATTATAAAAAAAAAAAATCAATTACCTTGGACTCAAATCAGAGTTACCAGCGAATCCTAGAAGATGAGCTACCAATGACGCAGTCAAATGAAGAAAGTATTAGCGATCAAGTGAAAAGAAGACATCCGTGGCAGATAAGAGATCAAGTCCTTTCATCAACAAGCTTTGAGGACAAAGCTTCTTAAGGAAGGGGCTATGTTATGAATATAATTCATAAAAAAATAAATAAATATAAATAATATAAATACCAAGTAATCAAGTAGTGATTATGTTAAGAAGTCATTAGTTAAGTGAAAAGGCATGTCTAAAAGACATGCCCATTCATGAAAGGACACCTGCTTAGGTATATATATGTGAGTCCTCATTGTAACATTGATCACTTATACAATTTTATATACATTAATAAATTATTATTATTAAATATCTTGTGTATTTTTACATTCAAGTCTACAAGCTACCAGTTTTTATGCTTCAAGCTGTCGGACTGTTTATCTAGGGTTTCAGCCAGAATATCTGCTTCCGAGTAGAGAGGTGCTACTGCCGAGATTTTTTTCTATTGGGTAAGCCAGATTTGGCACCCAGATTGTATTATGAAACTGCCTAATAAATCAAACCCTCACATAGTTGCGTCGGTTTTCCCGCATTGGGTTTTTCTTGGGACATTAATCCAGATTGTATTCTGAAACTGCTTAATAAAGCAAACCCTCACATAGCTGCACCAGTTTTCCCGCATTGGGTTTTTCCGAGGACATTAGTCCAAAAAAACGGTGTCACTTGTGTGCTTGTCTCTATTTCCTTCAGTTGATGATCTATAATGTGTTGAGCATGTACTTGTATTTATTTCTAGTATTTACATGGTAAATAACTTGTTAATTAACAAAACAAGCAAGTAGGAATAAATTAATAAACTACATGAAGGGTTTCTAACGTGTCAAACTTAGAAATTCCAACACTATATACCAGAGACTGAGAGCTATTAAGGAGGTTCTCAAGGGTGTGGTGAAAATAAAACGATTGCAAGATGACAGGATTAGGGATATAAATAAGATGTTCTCAATCTACCTGAAGTGCATCCATAATACAAACATCATGCTGGGTGAAGAGCAAAGGGATCCAAGATAAATCATCTAGAAACTCACACAAATCGACTCCAAGATGATCCTAGCCATCGATTATGTTTTAATCTTGGTCGTTGGTGCTCCAACAGAGGATTATAAGAGGAGGTCGATGTGGTGATGGAGAGACACTTAAGATTTCATGTGCAGATCGATTTCCAGAGAAGCAATAGTCAGTTGTCGAAAACAGAGCTAGTGAGATTGAAGCAGTGAGAAAGGGGCAGAGATAGTGAAGTCAGAGGAAAGATTCCAGATCTGGTGAGTGAATTTGTAGAGAGGCAGAAGAGACACAGGGAGGCTGACGTTGGGGCAGCGCAGTAGCCTCTAGAGGCAAAGTCAATTTGCTAGGAGACATTGACATTTTCGATTCCAAATGCTAGGAAAGAGTCCTAGAGTGTTGGAGAAGTTTCTTTCTGGTCAGCAGAAGGCAAAACGACTTCATCAGAGTCCAGTCTGAGGCTAAACGTTCATCCAACTATGCAGGGCAGTGTGGAGGCAGACGCAAAGGCTCAGAGGGTTGAAATTTTGAAGGAAATTTGTGCCGGGAGATTGCCTGTGGAGTGAGGAAAATTCCTCTCCAGATTTTTGCCAATATTTTCTCTACAGGATTGCCAGTATTCGGCATCCAAATTGTACTCAGATTATTTCATTGTTGCTTAATAATAAAACCCTTAGTTGTTGCACCAGTTTTCCCAAGTTGGGTTTTTCCGAAAACTTTTGTCCAAAAATAATTGTGTTAGTTTTATGTGTGCTAGCATTTCTTCCAGCGTTTATTCTTCTGCAGTTTTATTTGTGTAGGTTGCAATGTGATTTATTCAGTATTTGTTATAGCAAACAGTAAATAAATTGTTAAATTAAATTAACAATTAAGAGAATAATTTCTAGTTATTGTAATAGGATTCGAGTTTTGGAATTTTCACATGGTATGAGAGTGCAGTTAATCAATCAGAGAGCTCAGAGGCAGAGAGAGAAGGAATTTCGCTACTCATTGTGGGAAGCATGCGGAAATTCCAAGAGGCAGCGCAATCACTTTGCTAAGAGGCCGAGTTACTCGAGGAGATTTGATTTTTCTAAGTGGGGCAGAAAAACTCGATCTCCACAGATAGAGTGATTCCATAGGTAAAGGGAGCAACTCAGTATTTTCGTGGAGTAGATCTCTCGCTGGACACAGTGGTTTTGTAGCAGTTTGCTAGAGTAGAGCCAACGTTGGGTGGAAGGAAGAAGAGCACACACCAAGGGAAAACTTTCCTCAAGGAACTTCTAGTGTCAAGAAGTTCGATTTTTTCTTGCAGATCAACAGTCGTTGTGAGAATATCTTCTCACTCCATAAGGGAGTGCGAACAGCTGAGCAGCAGCTAAGCAGAAGGAAAGAGGAGGTTTTCGACATTTGTTGAGAAGGCCACTATTGGACTTCGTGATTAGGACAGGTTGGATGGGGTTTCCAACTATGTCATATGGAAGGCAAGGATGTCCTTCCTTCTAGATGAGTTTGGCCTGAAAATGTATATAGTTGCAGCGGTAGCAATTCCCCAAGACGCAAATCCGCTGAAGGAGTACAGAAAGGAGATGGCACGGGCGAAACGTTTGATCCTAGATGGTGTCCAGGATTATGTTGTTTCACACACAGCTAGCAAAGGTACTGCCAAGAGATGTGCGATGCTCTCTCTACGTTGTACCAGGGTACTTCCGAGCAGTGGAATATGTACCTAGAAAAGCTGAGATATGTAAGGATGAAAAAGGGGGAAGGCATAGACCCCTTCCTCACCGAGATTCAAGAGATCTGAGACTAGATTGCATCTATTGGGGAAGCGCCTCAACCCACAAAGCTAATGTGGTTTGCACTAAACAGTGTCTCCGAGGAGTGGCAGTTATTTTTCCAAAGTATTTTGGGTAGAGATACCTTGCAGGGGTGGGACAAGATATGGGCCGATTTGCAGCAGAAGGAGTTGAGACGAGCTCTATCGAAGAGCTCCATCAGTGGTAGCAACAGCAGATCGAAGAGGGTGAAGGAGGAGGAGAATGTGGCCCTCGCATCGAAGGGTCCCAGTCAGGGACAAAAGGAGCAGAGGACAAAGAAGAAGGACCTGTCAAAGGTCAACTGCTTTAGGTGTGGTGAGCATGGTCACTACAATACCCAGTTTCCTCTCAGGAAGAAGGACAAGGAGGAGAAGCAGGACCAACAGGCAGCTTCAGTAGAGATCGATATGCTTTTCTACAGGTTGGAGGAAGACTTCACCATGTTTGCTGATATACCTCTAGAAGTGAGGTGGTGTGACTTGGTGTTGTTACCCCAGAGTGCTACAGATGGGCAGGATCCTTGAGGACTCCGACTCATGGATCAACACCTTGCTACAGGGGCCCACAATATTCAGTAGTAGGATGGATCAATGACAGTTGATGCAGTAAGATTCCAGAGTGATAGTTGCAGAGACTAGTAGCAGTGAAATGCTCGGGAGCGCAGTGCAGAGTTGGCAGCAGTGCAATTGACACAATGCGGAGTCAACAGCAACGCAAATTCTTCAATGACAGTGTATATACTAGCAGCAGCCAGATACTCAAGTGACAAATGCACTATACTGATCACAGTTGATTCAGTATTTTGGATGCTTTTCAGTTGCAGATGTTGCAGTTGCAGCAACAACAAATGAGAACGAGTTGTAGTGCAGATGCAATGTTGGCAGTAGTTCAACAGGGTCAGCAACAACACAAACGCAAGATATATCAAAGTTGTGCAATGATTGGTGGGTAGTATGGCCAGACAGCAGCAGCGTGATAGGAGATCATGCAAAGACAGGGTTCTGCTACAAGGTGTCCAGTAGCACTGGAACACATTCCTCGCTAAGAGGGAGTGTTAGTTTTTGTAGTGTTAGATGTGTTCTAGCCGCGAAATTTTGTGGAGAGGCTCGAATACATGAGATCTCCAAAACCCAGAAATCGTTTCTAGAAATTCCACCTAGAAATGACTTAATAAAATTATTAACCAGTTTTAAAATATTTCCAAAGTCTAAACTTAAGGAATATGGTTAATTAATTCAATGCGTGTATCATCTAGAAACTCACACGGATTGATTTCAAGATGATCCTAGCCATCAATTATGTTTTAATCTTTGTCATTGGTGCTCCAAGAGGGGATTATAAGAGGAGGTCAATGTGGTGAGGGAGAGACACTTGAGAGGCACGATTTCATGAGCAGATCGATTTCCAGAGTAGCAACAGTCAATTGAAGGAGAGAGAGCTCGTGAGATCGAAGAAGTGAGAGACGGGTAGAGACAGTGAAGCCGGAGGAAGGATTCTAGATCCAGTGAGTGCATTTGTAGAGAGGCAGAAGAGCCACAGAGAAGCTGACGTTGGGGCAGCGCAGTAGCCTCTAGAGGCAAAGTCGATTTGCTAGGAGAGATTGACGTTTTCAGTTCCAAAGGCTGGGAAGGAGTCCCAGAGTGCCGAAGAAATGTCTTTCTGGTTAGCGAAAGGCAGAACGACTTCATCAAAGTCTAGTCTGAGGCTAAACGTTCAGTCAGCTACGCAGAGCAGTGCAGAGGCTCACGCGGAGCCTCATAGTGCCAAACTTCTGAAGGAAAGTTGCGTCGGGAGATTGCCTGTGGGGTGAGGAAATATCCTCTCCAGATTTTTGCTAGTATTTTCTCTGCAGGATTGCCAGTATTCGGCATCTAGATTATACTCAGATTCACTGCTTCTTAATAATAAAACCCTCAGTTGTTGCGCCAGTTTCCCAAGTTAGGTTTTTCCAAGGACTTTTGTCCAAAAATAATTATGTTAATTTTATAATTGTGTTAATTTTATGTGTGTGCTAGCATTTATTCCAACATTTATTCTTTGCCAGTTTTATTTGTGTAGGTTGCAGTGTAATTTATTCCGCATTTGTTGTAGCAAACAGTAAATAAAACGTTAAATTAAATTAGCAGTTAGGAGAATAATTTCCAGTTGCTGCAAGAGGATTCCAGTTTTGGAATTTTCACAAGGGAGCAACCCCTGCGGCTGATCAAGGTCTGGGGGCAGCGACGGAAGAAACCTCTGTTAGTTGATTATGACATTGGCCACTATTTTGTTTAGTTTTGTTGTACGGTTTCATAGGCATTATGGTAGTTATTTTGTTAATTCGAGTTTGTAGATCCAAAATGTGTAGTCAGTAAGATAGACAGACCAACAATTAGCAATAGTAACGAAGGTAATTTTGTTGAACTATATAAGAGATACCAGAGACAAAAAAACCTTATGTCACGCCTGGTTAAATATGTGATTAAGACTATTTTTCTGCGGCTGGTCTGGTTTCCAGTCTGGCAGACCAGCTGTCCTTTTTGTACTCTGTTTATTTTGTAATATAGGATCCTCTGCTGACTTACAAAACAAGAGCATGTTTCTTCACATAAATTCTAATCCGAAATACCTCTGAAGTTACCATTCAAACTTGCAAATAAAAAATCATATGAAAGTGTCCTCACATGATTTAAGTATTGAAGAAAGAGCAAAACTAAGTGACCAGATTATTGAGTGATTTCCAGCTTCATTAAAACAGAGTACCACCGTCAAGTACATGCAGATAGACAGAGAATTACCCAACCATCTTGTATTGGGAATCCATATGCCATAAAAGAACAATCGAATCACAGGGAAGCCGCCATAGAGGTGATCTGCATTCACCTTGAAGTGTGGGAAGATAAATTGAGGTGACAGTGGTTTGTCTTCCGAGTTCCACAGAATTGTTATCATGTCAAGAGCTTGCACCCTGCGGTGACAATTTGTGTGGTAAAACAGGAGTATGTATTCAAATACTTCAAATGGAGATCTCACATTGTTTTTAGGTTCCATTCAAATATTGAAAGATGACAAGTTGCATTTAAAACCCAAATTGATTTTAAGTAAAATTTTACAACTGCCCTAAACAAAGAAGACACAGAAATTTTAAAGAGAATAATCAATTTATAGATGTTAAAACATCCTCTAAGATACATTTTAACATAGAGACTTTTGACCTCCAGAATATTATAATCAAAAGGGCTCAACCCTTGAATATGTGAAACCGAGGAAGCAGAATGACTTGAAAAAGTTGATGCATTCATGAAAGAGCGGGCTACGGAATATTGCTAATGATTGTGTCAAGATGTTACAGTTCATGAAATAATACCATGAAAATCTATGTGGTTATCATCATTTGTGATCAAATCTTTCAGTTTATAAACTGTAAAGAATATCCGACACAATTTATGTATTTCTGTTCAGTGAAGATTAAAAACAAAATAGACAAACTAGTTGTTTGGTGGCAAACACAAACCCATTAGCTTCATATACAAGTGTAAAATCTTCAATCTCATACAGACTTACAAACTAAACTACAATGGATGATATACATATTTCTGAAACAGGTCCTTCATGATCTAAATAAAATCAAAATTCCTTCTGAGAAACAGATTTAAGATACCTGAGCAAAGAACCCTCCAAATGCTGGACCAATGATCAAACCTATCCCCCACATTGTACCAACCTAAAATAAATAATATACATATATATGTTATTAGCATCCACCTAATAAGAGTCTTTGTTGGCACTAAATGATGTTTCCAATAAATTCAGGATAGATGCATATTACTGCAAAATAAATAACTCATTGAGAATGAACATTAAATGAATCCAATAAAACTAGTATATCATTATTATGGCACAAAACAAAGAAGTGAGGAACGTTGTTACGATTGATAGGCCCATAGCTTGGTGTTCTTCCCTGCATACTTCCGACGCATATGCCTATTCAACAACCACACAGGATACCATTAAGCAACATATGAAGGGATATATATTATACAGGATAACAGATTACACTTTATCCAATTGTTATGTAGATGCACACGTGAAATCAAGTATCAACACAGTAATGGAATGACCTATACTCACATAAAAGGAACAACCAAGAGCAAGAGTGTGAACACAAGATAAATACAATAAGATAATATTAATAATGTCCAAGAAATGACCATGTAAGTAGCTAAATGGGACTGAAAGGTACATTTGGTGTGAATACAATGTGGGAGTGCAAAAGTAACTCCTATATCAATACTTAAAGAAAAAAGGAAGCAAAAAGAGTGCAGCATGATTAACAGTCAAGCCAAGTAAAGCACTAAGTCTAACAAGAAGTCACCACTGTGGTGTTAACTCTAAAATCTGCACTTCAAAGAGAAGTCCAATCTTCAAGCACAAACCCTAAGGAAACTTGGGGACAACACCCATTGTCACTTTGGTGATCATCGTCCTCACTTTACACTAGTTATCCGGCACATGGGTGGAATTCCTAATAAGACTACAAATCTGTCCTTGTAAAATTGATTTAGAAAATCAGATTTGCAGAATGAAAATGTGTTTCCATTTTGGATATAAAAATAGAAGCCAAGCAAGACCTAGTGCTTTGTCCTTGGGCAATGCAGTCTAAATGATGAATGGAACTTGAAAAGGAAATGAAAAAGGTGTGATAAAACCACCAAATAGCAAGGATTATCAACCATAAATAGATCTGATATATATGTAGCAACCACGTGAAATATTCAAGAGAGGGACAGTAACTTATCCATCAACTTATTGCAGCCATATAATGCATTAAACTTAAAATCTGAGCAGTAGGAACATCATTCTATTGAGTGAACAGCCCCTTATTAAATAAAAATTTAGATCTGATACAAAAGGGTGAAAGAGGGTTCCGCAACCACACTTCAACCTCTCCTTCTGCAAAGAACTCACTATAATAAGCAAAAACAACCCTTCATAGAAAGATATGGCAGCAATACATGAATGTCAGCCTTGTTAGCACTGATATTGTATGACAGTTAACAACTATGATTTTCATCACGCCTGGATGATCTTCATGGTGATGGTGTATGGGTGCTACACATTGTTCCATTAGTTTGGTGGCTTATCTGGTGCCTATTTCTCTTCATGGTTACTTAGGTAGATAATGATAACATGCTCCTAGGTGCTGTGATATGGTGACCTATTCTTTGGTTTATATTCATGCCTTTGGATCACCTTGGCTTATGATGATGTTTGTGGCTTCTTTCACACAAATTATATCCGGAACATTAAACATTACACTGGTATGTCTCCTGAAGAGGAACTGGAATACCTATCATTAGAAATGCTCCACACATACTATTTGATCTTCTAGAAAATTGTATCTGAAGAGAAATATGTATAGCAGATTAAAGATTGGTGTTTCCAGGGTTATTTTAAAATATAATCCAGCAGTAGCAGTAATGAAGGAACTAATATGCCAGGATTGTTCTCACCTTGTAGCAACAGCATTATCCTTGTGGTTCTGGTTAGAGGTGCAGCAACTATTTGCTCTAAGGTGTAAAACTAAATAAAGCCTAGTATGCCTCATCAAAGTAATCCATCATCAAAACTGTACTACAGCATAAGATATTTGCCACTGTGATGGCTTGCTCCTGTACTAAGTACCAGGTTTAAACTTTACAGCAGTAGATGATTCAGCCAACAAATGAAGTCTAAATCTGATAATATTCATAAAGGCAACAAATTATAACTAAACACAGAGTGTTACCCACCAAAAGTGGGTGACCCCATACGAGAACGTTTTTTTTCCTAGATATCTCTTCAGCCGGAAGCCAACAGCCTCTGACAGCCACCGATGTAACCGATATAATGTGCCATTTGATCTCTGCTCCCTGCATAAATCATATGTCCCCTCGCCCATCTGACGATAGCATGTGTTAGAAGGTGGGCAATCCAACCCAAAAGGTATGTTTTTCATTGTGCAATCAAGTGCTTATGCTTGTTTTCTTGGGCATTTTGGGTGTGGATTATTGGGTGACTTGGAAGAAGGAAAAGGTTTGACCACGGTTTTGTTCCCTCACCTTAAATGGGGGGGTTAATCCTCAATCCTAGTCCCATGGGATCTCCCCTATTGGCCTATGGTTTTAGGAAGGGCACTACTTGGGAAACCCCGATCTTGGTCTCGTGGTCCCATTTTCCCGTTCCACAATTTTCACTCCCCTCTGCACATTACAAGCCCTATTTCATCATTTCCCTTTTTTGGGTCCACAAGGCACTGACGCTCCCCCTCCCCTTGTCCACATAGCTGGGTCGGGCCTAAAAATGTTAACCCGAAGGTTGATGCAACTAAAAGAACGTTAAAAGCATATCATTGCCACAAGCAAGAAATAAAAGAAAAGAATATTATAAAATGCAAAAGATGGCAGGGAAATTTAAAATAGCACATGGGAAAAAAGGACATTTAATATAGCACATGGGAAAAAACCAAATATGAGCTTTGTTATAGCGCAGAATGTCTAGGCACCATGTTAATTTTGGGATGTTCTATGCATAGAGCAATTTATTTGAATTTTTCCATTTAGCTCAATATCAATTCCAGATTAGCAATCACATCAGCATGATAGTAAATTGCAGATAGAACATAAACATAAACATCAGAAAACAAGCCAAGACAAGAGGACACAAGATGTGGTGCCAGCGAGAGACAAACCCCAATGTGGGGAAACCCTTGATCAATTCTTCTTATATATTCTTCAATAGTTCAGCAAAGAGAGAGAGATAGTACATATACATCAGAAGTCAACATTTTGACTTGTCATAATAAGAGTAGAGATCTCCTCTATGAAGCTAACACGAGGTATCTGATTTGAACTCAGGTGAAGGCATATTGCTTCAATTGATCCTCCAAGGTGATTCCATCACCATGCTGCACCCATCACTGTGTTGCATTCATCACACTATGCTACACCATCACTATGTTTGTCCCATCACTGAGCTGCACTCATCACTGTGCTGCACCATGCTGCACCCATCATCACTGTGCTGCACCTTAGTGTGCTGCATCAACCATGCTGCAACTATCGCCATGTAGCATCCTTGTTAGCTGACTAATCCTCAACATAGATATTAACCCATGACAGTAGCTTTGTCCATCTAATAGGCAATCCTGAGAATAGCCTTGTTGTTGGCTATGGCCTACAACCTAGCCTAACAACAAGACAGACCTTCAGTCCTGTATCAACCAGCCTCCAAGCATCATAAGATATTAACACAATTGTTAGCCCTTTCAAACAAATGTCACCAAAATGTGATCACTGTAACAGCTCCGAAATTCTCATCACTGTATGCCGAGATCCCACATGACGAAATACTTGTTCACTACAAGCCATCCGAACTCATATTGTACATCAAACATCTCACTGTAGTTTATCTGCTTATCACTGTATTAGATCAGAGATGAATTCGGGCTTGTGTTGACTGATATTAGTCCTAAACAGAACTCTGCTATCCTTTATCTTTCCTATGATTACACTAACCTCTTCCACTGTCCATCTGAGATCAAAGATTGAGACAGTGTGCTTGAGACAACTTATTACAGCGCATAAGGGTTTCTTGAATCACTCTTCACGGTGGATAGAGGTCACCTCTTGACCAACAGTTTAGGCTACAGGAAAACACCTAAAGCTCATCTTAGAGGACTATTTCTTACTGCAGATTAGGAGTTCTTTTATGCTCCCTTTCAGTGTGTCTAGCTGTGTGTGTAAGCCTTCCCTTGTCTGCAGATAGGGCTTCCTTGAGAGCAGATAGGAGTGTCCCGTAGACTGCAGATTAGAGAACCCTTTTAGGCTGTGCACTGTAGCTCCCTTAGACAGCGTTTAGGGCTACGATTTTCTTCTCCAGGCTAGTGGCCAAATCTCTACAGCTAAGGTTCTTTCTTACTGCAGCTAGGGTCTCCCTTTTGGACTGCAGCTAGCTGTGAATAAATCCATTCTTCCTCTACGACTATGACCCCTTCAAGACAATGTTAGGTTGCTTAGCATATAGGCCTCTCCTTGTTGCGTAATGAAATCATCCTCCACCTTCTTGATAGCGTTATATGGCATCTCCTTCCATGGCTGTGATTTGATCTTCCTTAGGGCAGCATTAGGGCATCATGAGGCTTCTTCCTTTTACTGCGGATTAGGGCATCATCAAGCCAACGTATATCCTAGGGCACTCCCTCCCTCCAGATCTCATCTTCATCAAACCCAAAACAGAATGAAAAGAGATCACAAGAGTGTGTGTGCCAAATGACTTAAAGTCCTCTTCTATTTATACTAAAATGTTGAGGATAGATGCAGGTAATTTAGTTGTTGGCCGACCTTGACGAATTATCACATAACACAAATAAATTCACATCTCCATGAATACTTGTCGGAATCGGATGATTTTTAGATCAATCCTACACCTCTCGACGAGAAGAACCCAAGAAAAATATCAATTGCCATAAATAAGAAGACACACATGGAGTTTGGCCCTAGTTGCTAATTTTAACACACCGCAACAACGACTCAAATTAGGGGTTGTCACACTAATCCCCAATCTCTTCATTTGAGTTGTCTCCCAATAGCAGACTAAGAGGGGTAGACCCTATGGAAATGGAAAGAGGGAAGATCAGTGGGGAACCAACCAATCTGGGAGACACAGTTAAGCAACCAATACTTGTTTAGATTACGCAAAATTTTGAAGGATTCAATTTTGATTTGAGGAAAAGGATATCAATGCCCTGTGGATTCAACTATCTTGCGAAGAAAATAAAGTCCAAGTAATGGATGGGAAACTATTGTTGAATGATTCGACTACCTTATATGCAAATGAAAAACTTAAAGCTATGTGAAACGCAGGGACTTGGCTAATTTTAGTTAAATGTTTGTTTTAAGTTTGATCCCTTAATGTTTCTATCGACCAAGCTTAAGCTTGGAAGTAAAAATTTAATGTGCAAACACTAGCTCAGTATGCAAATAAAAAGTGAAATGATGTGATGGCGAAAAGAGGGCCCAAAATATGAGTTATTCTGAGATATGTTGCGAGTGTTTTTTAACTTAAGGCTCAGAAAAATTATCTTAATGTGAAAACAAATACTTATACCAGCAATGTAAAATATGAAATCTGCACAAGTAATTACTAAAAACACAATAGGAAACCAATGTAAAATGTTGGAAATAAAACGTTTTATATTCAAAAATCCATTTGCATGAGTCACTCAATCAAAGATCATTAGATGCATAAGTAAAACCAAATTAATCTTTCCTGAATGAACATGTAAAAAGTTAAAACAAATGTACTTCAGAAATTAAATTAAGTGTTTAAATTCAAATCAAAACAATTAAATGCAAAGTCTGAAATATCAATTCTAGTAATATGTTCTTAAAACGAATGACAATGACAACAATTTATTTTAAACCAGAGATCATATAACCATTCAAGATTCAGATTTTTTTTGTGTAACAGCAAAAACTTCAAATGACAAACCGATAACTAATAATTCAGGAATTTTCTGAGTTTAACTATTTCCAATCTAATGATGCATTTGATCTTAAAACTTAGAAATAAATTACTGACTAAGCAACGAAATAATATTCAGAAATTTGTCACTTAGCATGCAACGGTTTCTAAAAATAATTATATTTCTGAAATGTATTGCAGTAAAAGATACAAACCAAATTTGTTACTAAACTTCAGTTAACTGAAATTCTATGTTGGTATTAGTCTTGCTTTCAATCAAATAAATGAAAAGAGGAAAGGTTTAGAGGATGTGCACCAGTCAGCCGTTAGAGGCTTTAGAGGCTTGAAGACACTTGGAGACAAGCTGCCCAAGTCAATGAAGATCTTCAACTCAAAAAATCTTGGAGAAAATTTTGTTAAATTTTTTTGCGAATTTTATGGAGAAATTTTGTGAAAAAATTATGGTGAAAGAGGCTGCAAGGATGAGAGGCTTGAGGGCCAAGAAGGTAGATGTCATGGACAGTGAAGACAGGCCAAGAAGAGGGGAGAGAGGAGGCCGTAAGGCTGGCGATGAGGGCCGAGAGGGAGCCCGAAAGAGCAGCGAGGGACAGGATGGAGTGAGGAGGAGCAGCGAAGAGATGAGTGTTGAAGAAAGTGTAACTAGGTTTGTTCTTCATAATGACATGGTCTTTGTAAACGATGTAATAAAACGAAATAAATTATTTTTGTATGTCTTAGTACATGGGTTTCATGAGCAAGAAGTGTCACTAGGTGAAAGACTTCTTGATTTCTTTAAGATTTATTTATATGTCAAAGAGTCATGTCATGTGTATAGAAACTCGTCATGAGTTTATGTAAATATATACAAGTCCACAACAATGTGAAACAGCTCTCCAAGACCAAGAACAATCCTCCTAGAACAAGCACACTGAAGCCTACAAGTAAAACAACGAAGAGATCTTAATGTCAGCTCCAAAATAAATTAAATGCATAAATTAAAGTCACGTCAGTTCATGGGATCATGTCGGCTCAAATATATGGACATAACCACTATATATAGGTGGCTAGGGTATCCACAAATGGGAAGAGAAAGAATCTCGCATTTCCTCTAAAATTTCGCATGAAGGGCATAGCCGCAGTAATGGTTTCACTGCACCTCGTTTGGGATTTAGGTGCAGTCATGATCCCGGATAAATGGAGCAGGAATGACCTCGTGTAAGGACGCAACAATGGTTTGAGTTCTAGACATTCTTGGCATATCTATGAATTGCAGTCCCGGTATTACAGTGACAGATTGATCCTGCATGACAGAGGTCCAGTTATGACCAGAGCTCAGAGGACACAGTATTGACCAAAATTTTGGGCTTGAATACACTCTTAGCATACTTATGAATTAAAGTGGAGAAGAGCCCAGATGTGGGTACATGTTGATTTTGGGTAGCATTGGATGTGCTCTAGCCATGAAAATTGGTGGAGAGGCTAAAGCACATGAGATCTCCAAAACCTAGAAATGGTTTGGGGAAATTCAGCCCAGTTAGAGAGTTATTAAAATAATTAGTATTTTTAATGCGTTTCTAAGTCTAAACTTAGGAAAATAAAAATATTAATGGGTATTAATATAAAATCGGGTGAGAAGGTTCTAAATGACATGGATCAAGCCAAATCTAATCTTAGCCGTTGTTTAGAGATTTAATCTCAGCCGTTGAAGACTCAACAGAAAAAGTATAAGAGAAGGCTTGAGGTTCAGATGGAGATACACCAAGATTGATCAGTCAGTTCGATTTTCTGGAGCGGGGTTTGCTGAGAGAAATCGAATCAGTGATCAGATTTGCAGCAAGGGGCAGTGAGTACATAACAAAGAGGCAGAGATAGTGCCGAAGGATCAGTGCTAAGGAAGAGAAGGCTACGCAAAGCCAGCAGGAGCCACGCAGAGGGCCAGAGGGATTGTGCAGAGGCTACCAGGGCCTGCGTGAGTGACGCAGAGGGCCAGAGAGCCTGCACAAAGCATTAGAGGGTTGACGCAGAGGGTTCTATGCTGATGCAGAGGGTTCTAGGCTGACGCAAAGCCTCAGAGAGGCATTGGAGAGATTTTCGTGGAGCAGACTTGCCGAATATCTGCTTCCGAAGAGAGGTATTACTGACAGATTGATTTCTCTGTTGGGTGAGCCAGTTTGGCACCTAGTTGTACTCAGGAAAGTTGATTAATAATAAAACCCTCAAAACAGTTGCACCAGTTTTCCCAACTTAGATTTTTCTAGGGACGATTGTCCAAAAATAACGGTTTCCCTTGTGTGTTTGACTATTTCTTTAAGCTAATGATCTGTAGATGGTTGAAACTACATTTGTGTTTATTTTCAGTATTTATATGGTTAAGTAACTTGTTAAAGAATAAAACAAGTAGGTGAAATAAACCAAATAGTGCAAGAAAATTTCTAATGGGTTAGAATTAGAAATTTCAAAATGGTATCAAAGGATTGCAGATCACAGGAGAGCGGAAGGCACCAGCTAAATCAAAATATTTGCAGCAGAAACAGCTGCCTTGAGAGAGAGTTGTTCCTAAGCAGAATGCAGCAGAAAAGGAGTGACACAAAGGGCCTGCGTCATCATTTCAAGCCAGAGAGAGGGCCAACGCAAAGGCAGAGGAAGGCAGAAGAGACTCACAAGGAGCCACGTCATCCTGCTTAGCCAGGTAGTAGTGACGTAGTTGTCCAGAGCGATTCAACCTTGTCGGGATTGCGCAAAGCTAAGAGGCTCAGTTTCTTCAGCTGTTGGGGCCTAGGGAGTTGTGGGCACATTGTGGATTGTGACGTTGGTGAGGTGTTGTTGCTATCGAAGCAAAACAGTACCTAACGGGACAGAACCAAGGTAGAGGGAGTCGCTACCTAGACGGATTTCTAGCCAAGAAATCCAAATCATTATTGCAGGAGCAAAGGGGATCGGGGAGGCGCAATTTGACTGTTGGCAGAAGGATTTCCAGGAGGGAAATCGAGACTCTGAGGGAGTCTAGGAGAGAACTTCCAGGAGGGAAGTGGAGACTTAGAGGGAGTGGAAGAGAAAAGCAGAGATGGCAATGAATAGATTGAGGGATCAGGACAGGTCGAATGGGGCATCCAACTTTGTTGGAAGGCCAGGATCCCGTCTATGCTGGATAGACATCGCATCAAGGCCTTCGCCTTGAGAATTGTGGCTATCCCTGTCGACCCAAGATGATAACGAAAGGTATGAGGATGCAATGGCCAAGGCAAAGAGCATAATCCTTGATGGGGTAAAGGGTCATGTAGTTTAGCATATTGCCGAGAAGAATATGGCAAAGGAGATGTGGGATACCTTGACGACATTGTATCAAGGCAGTTCCGTGCAGAGGAGGATGCTACTGGAGAATCAATTGCAGTCGAATCAGATGCAGAAGGGGGAGCAGATAGATCTATTCCTCAACAGGTTGCAGGAGATTCGGGACCAACTTACTTCCATAGGGGCCATGCGGGATCAAGATTTAATGGTGAGGTCTACCCTGAACGCAGTCTCCGAGGAGTGGGAGACATTTGTCCAAAGCATTTTGGGTAGAGAAAATCTTCCAGGATGGGAGAGTTATGGGCAGCTCTTCGCCAAAAAGAGATCAGACGGCTGACTGAGACGAGTAGTAGCAGTAAAGGAGGTTGAATAAAGAAAGAGGAGGAAGAGGATGCGGCTCTGGCATCTGTGGGACAACATGGGAAGAGGAAGAAGAAGGACATCTCCAAGATAAAGTGCTTCCATTGTGGGGAGTTGAGTCATTATGCAACCCAATGTCCCAGGAAGAAGAATAAGGGAGAGGTTTTTGACTCCAAGGCAGCGCCGACTAAGGCGGAGAAAGAAGTGGAGAATGATGACAACTGTGCCATGAATGCTCATGTACCTCTACAGAAGAGGTGGGGTGACATCGAGCTGTATTAAGGAGGACTACAGGAGATGTGGGGCAGGATCCTTGAAGTACCCAAACTCTTGGATCATATCTGGCTACGGGATTCCCAAGAGATAGTAGGAGGATGACATATGTCGGTAGAAGCAAGATGCGAATGGAGCGGCAGAACAATGCTAGAGCGCAAGGATCTGTAGCAGCACAGAGAGGGTTGCAGCAGTATGAGAGGCACAGAGGAGGTTGCAGCAGTGCAGGAAGGCACAGAGGTGTTTGCATCAGTGCGATAAGCATAGAGTTGTTGTAGCAATGTAGAGGCAGCAGAAAGAGCTTCACTATCAGGGGGATTTCTAGCCAGACAAGGATGTCAGTAGTTGGGTAGATCAGTTACCAACGTCTCAGTAACTGAGTTGCAGTGTAGCAGTAGCAATAATAATGATATGGGCAACACGATGCAGCATGATGAGAGAGGGCTGCAGTGCAGATGCAGTGTTGGGAGGAAGGACCAGCAGCAACACAGATGCAGAGAGAGCTATAGTACAGATGTATCAGTGTCAGTGGCAGTGGCAGATCCATGGGCAGTAGTGCAGTGGATTTTAGGCAGCAGGCCAAGCATCAGCACAGGTACCGGTGGCGGATGATCAGAGTGATGTTCAGTGATGGAGCATTACTAGAGCTGGGGCAACATCGGATGTGCTCTAGCCACGAAAATTGGTGGAGAGGCTAAAGCACATGAGATCTCCAAGACCCAAAAAAGGTTTGGGAAATTCTGCCCAGTTAGAGAGATATTAAAATAATTAATATTTTTAATGGGTTCCTAAGTCTAAACTTAGGAAAATAAAAATATTAATGGGTATTAATATAAAACTGGGTGAGAAAGTTCTAAATGACATGGATCAAGCCAAATCTAATCTTAGCCATTGATTAGATATTTAATCTCAACCGTTGAAGACTCAACAGTAAAAGTATAAGAGGAGGCTTGAGGGTCTGTTGGAGATACACCAAGATTGATTAGTTAGTTCGATTTTCTGGAGCGGGGTTTGCTGAGAGAAATCGAACCAATGATCAAAGTTGCAGCGAGGGGAAGTGAGTACATAACAGAGAGGCAGAGATAGTGCCGAAGGATCAGCATTGAGGAAGAAAAAGCTACGCAGAGCCAGTAGGAGCCACACAGAGGGCCAAAGGGATTGCGCAGAGGGTACCAGGGCATGTGTGAGTGACGCAGAGGGCCAGAGAGCCTACACAGAGTGTCAGAGGGATGATACAAAGGGTTCTAGGCTGACGCAAAGGCTAAGAGGGTTGATGTAGAGCCTCAGAGAGGCATTGGAGATATTTTCGTGGAGCAGACTTGCCGAATATCTGCTTCCGAAGAGAGGTATTACTACCAGATTGATTTCTCTGTCGGGTGAGCCAGTTTGGCACCTAGTTGTACTCACGAAATCTGCTTAATAATAAAACCCTCAGAACTGCTGCACCGATTTTCCCAAGTTGGGTTTTCCGAGGACGATTGTCCAAAAATAACGGTGTTCCTTGTGTGTTTGTCTATTTCTTTCAGCTGATGATTTGCAGATGGTTGAGACTGCATTTCTATTTATTTTCAGTATTTATATGGTTAAATAACTTGTTAAAGAATAAAACAAGTAGGTGAAATAAACCAAATAGTGCAGGAAAATTTCTAACGGATTAGACTTAGAAATTTCAACAATACAGTATTGTCTTGTCATATAAATCTTGATGGCATCCCTGTAGCAGCCTAAACATAATGAACAGCAGTAACACAGATCACAAGATGTAGATCTATACCCTTGGCATAAAGTCTTGGCATATATATATTATATATATATATTATATTATATATATATATATATCAGTCATGAACATTGTCTCGGTGTGATCATGTTTCAGTAATGACTGTAATCACAATCAAGAACAGTGATGAGGGTTACATATAGTGTAAAGGGCTACAGTCTTGGTATACTAAAAGGGAGCAGTAATAACCATGACAGTCTTAGTCTCGGAAAAATAGAAGAAACTGTGATGACTTACACAAGGATGATTAGTCTCGGCTAGAAGTGACAAGGATCTTGGTCTCATATACAATGAGGTGGAGTCACAAGTCCAGATCTTGTTCTTCAAGGATCATGGTCTCGATGAAGGTGCAAAGATCTCCTCAGTGGTAATCTCAAGGAGCAGTCATGATGCAGCGATGATGTTATCAATGAGGATGAAGCAGAAATGAAGATCTCAGTGATGTAGTAGTGATGGCTTCAATGGCACAACAATCATGATGATCTCAGTAGTGTTCGAGGAAAAAGATTGATGTCTTGGTCTTGGAAAGGCAAATTGTGTCAAGGGTCCTGGTCTTGGTATTCGTCAATGGAATCTCTATAAGAAGAATTTTGCGTGGGTTTTCCTCTCCAAGAGGGAGAGGTTTTGGCCCTGGCAGAAAGCCAAATATTTGTGTTCTTGTCTCTTTTGTTTTAATAGCAGTTTGATGAAGCTAACATACACACACTAATAAAGAATGGAAGATCAAGTTAAGATTAATTATATAAATGCTTCACAAATTGTTATCATGCTAAGAAGAATCAATTTAATTATGTGTGCCCTAGATTCTTCAACAATGAGGGAGGTGGCCGAGGGGAAGGAGAGGATGCCATGAGCGAGAGGGAGAAAGGGCAACAGAGGAGGAGTGAAGGTCGAGGAGAGGAGGCCGTAAAGGAAGGCCGAGAAAGGGATGAAGGAGGCCAAAAGGGAGGCCGAGAAGAGGGAGAGCAGGGGAGATAGGAGGAGCTAGAGGGTGTTGGGAAGAGGCCACAAGGAGAGGCCGTCAAGGAGAAAAGGAAAGTCGAAAAGGGAGAAGGGGAGGCCGAGAAAGAAAGGAAGGTCAAGAAGGTGATTAGAGATGGCCAGCGCAAGGCCTCAAGGCCCTAAAAAAAATTGCCCATGACCTTCTTGAAATTTCTCTTAAACCTGCAAACAAAATGGAGATGCCCTCTGGGGCCTAGATCTGTCTCCAAAATCCACAAAAATTGCCTTCAATCTTCAAATTTTTCCGTGCACAAACAAAAGATAGCAAACCCCAAAACATGTATATACAAAAATATGAAATACCCAAAATCCCCATGAATTAAAAAATTTGATATCTACAATAATATTCTACAGATCAAAGCCTTCTATTAGCAAAATCTAAACAGTTTTGCACAAATTTATAAATCAACTGGAAATTTTAAAGAGGCACAAGCCCAAGAAAAACCCTACAAATAATATCTTTTGTGAGATGACTTCAAAAATTAAAAATAGTAGGCTCTTCAAATTCTATAGTCTGAGAGTCGATCCAGCTGAGGACTTCCTCAAACGCCCAAATCCTGAATAATAACTTCTACACACTTAAGTATAATTGTTAGATTAATAGAGATTCAAAATAATCATAAAATCATCAAGAAATAGAAATATTTGCTACTTCTATCAAATCAAAATGATATTTTAAAAACCCAGAAATTTGTGCAAGATACCTATGCACGGATCAACTATCAAAGGTTATTATCAGCAAATATAAATAAAAGCAGTAGAATACTAAGAGCAATATTACCACATAAATTTGAAAGAGGAACACCACGGTCTGAAACTCCAAAGTCTTTGTGTTTTATTAATTAGAAAAAAGTTACAAGAGCTTTCTCAGAGCAAGTACATGATTGAAAAAACGGATCCAAATAATAGAGATAGACCTCTAATTTATAGATAAATTCTCCAATAGCTAGATGGCTTGATCCTCGTCAAAGAAATCTCAACTGTTGATGAAGATCAAATAATCTTTTAATCATCACCGTTGAAACAAAATTAATTTTAGAGCAAATTCTAATTTCGCTTTTAATTTCTCTTTTATTAACTCAAAAATGATTATTTTGAGTTAATTGCCTGAAAACTTGACCTTGACTTAACTACTAAGGCCCAAGGATCCAAAATATCTTGAAATTTTCAATATTCCCTTGGCCGAGTACCTCCAAAAATTAAAAACTTTAAAACTTGTGAATTTTAAATGTTGGAGGAATTAATTTTTCCTATGACATAAATTAATTAAATTTCTAGCCTTAGCATTTTATTTATTGTAGCTAGAAAATTTAATTAATGGACTCATGAGGAGATTATCAATCTTTCCAACCCTCTAATACTATAGCATTATAGCTAAAATATTATTTACATGAAATATTACATTTCTAACCCATGAAGGGGGAACACCCGTTCGTTATAAACCTTCTATAAGTTACTAATTTCCACAACTCAAAATATGATCTAGTAGACTAAGTGACTTGTAATAAAATAATCTAACCAAATAGTTAAAATTATTCCCAAATCACTTTTACAGAGACTCGATAAATAACACTAAGACTCATTTAAAATCCTGACGACAAAATCCACTCTAGCTTTGGGGTGAGGCTGGAGGGAAAAACTTTGGCAATAATCCGTCTTTAGAAACACACATGAATCGGTGAGACAAAAAACCTCCTAGGATAGAAATCACCATCAGAAAAATAAATTTACCTAGGTTGTTGTATACATTTGTCTTAGTAGGATCATTTACATTACAAAATGCATAATGGATTTACAAAACTCCAGTGTACATATGGATGATAATGATGAATCTATGGATCATGAGTGCTCGGACATGATGGAAATCCTTGCGCGAAAAAGTGTACATCTATGGGGTAGTTGACATGGAGTGGGCAACAAGCTCTACCCCTTATCATTGTGGCCATCACCCTCGTTCCTAGGGCCTCGTGAGTGGCCCCACATATTTAAAAGAACCCATGCACGTCCCAACCCCTAGTGGGCGATGAACTGCCCACCTTATGGTGGTAATAAATGTTTTATATCATTCACAACATGCTCTAATTTCCCAGAGCCCCGAGCAGTAACAGAAAAAAATCAAGAAAAGCAGAAAGGAAAATAAAGAAGGTTGGAAAAACAAAGGTTGGGGTAACTCAAGCATCCACAATTTCTCCCTCCTACATCTATACATTGTTAGTTTCTGTAACATTGAATATGTTCTAGTCTCAAAACTTTGTGAGAGGGTAAAACACAGAAGCTCTTCATAACCCAGAAAGTGTTTCTGAAAATTCCGCCTAGAAGTGTCTCAATTAGATTATTAGCTTATTTTTTTATATTTCCTAGGTCTATGCATAGGAAATCTAGTTAATTAATCAAAATTAATTGAGATAAGGTGTGAGTCATCTAGAAAATCACACAAATCGATAGGGAATTAATCTGGCCCTTGATTAAATTTTAATCTTGGTCGTTGGAGGTCCAACAGAGGCTTATAGGAAGAAGTCTATGGGTAGATGGAGAACACACTTGAGAAGTTCGATTCCTCAGAGAGTTCGATTTTTCTAGAGAGCCAGCAGTTGTCGAAAGAGTTCGAGCTTCAAAAGGAAGTAGAGACAGAGAGGGTAAGAGACAATGAGGCTAGAGAAAGTTTTCTAGATCTGGTGAAGTGCTTTGTAGAGAAAGGTCGAAATTTCGCTAAGAGGATGAGTAGACACTCAAAGGACAATTGGATTTTTGCTGAGGGGAAGACGTTTTCAGTTCTAGAGGCCAAAAAGTATTTCGAAAGTGCATGAGGGTCAGTTTCCTAGTCAACAACAGGCAAGACGACTTGAATAGCAAATGATTATGGTGGCACATGTGGTAGGCAACTTCAGGTTGACGGAGAGCCTGTGCAGGCCCAGTTGGAGGGCTAACTTTACAATGGCAATCAAGTGTTGAAATTGCTCAGAGTGAGGGTAATTTCCCTTAAGATTATTTTTGCTAGTATTTCCTCTACAGGATGGTCAGTTAATTATTGATCAATTAACTTAATTGAGTGCTCTCTAGGCGTTTTCTCCGGAAACCTTTTCTGGGTTTTGGAGATCTCATTTTCTTTAGCCTCTCTAACTTAAGTCAAGACTAGAACACATGTCTGATGCTACCAATAACTAACAATTAACATATGAAATAGCCAACCAAATAGCTTCCAAAAAACTTTCTTCAACAAAAATAGGGCACAATAGCATTTACATTAGTTGCAACAATTACATACATCAGACATTTTCAAGAGAGAGATTTCATCAACAAAAGAACTTACAAGATAATCATGCAATATATCCATCCATACTCAAGAAGTAGCTCCAAGACAAGATCAAAAATCAGCTCCAAATATCATAGTGCATCCAAGATGCTCCAATAACCTCCAAAGAAAAAATGCAAGTTCTTTTGCAAAAGAAGAATCCAAGTGATGATGATGAATTCTCACAAATGAGACGCTCTTCTATTTATATGAGTCTCTCTAATTGAATTAGCCTAATAAGCCCCCAAAATTATAAAATAATGTGTAAAATACAAGTCTTGGTGACAAGCCCACCAAGTCGCTAATTAAGTGATGAAGAAGCCATCAATAAGTTAGCCGAAATGATGACATCGTGATGTAGAAAGGCCATTGGAGGGTCTTGTTGAGTCCTTGAGGTGCCATAATGAGAGAGAGGGATCCATGAATGATGGACAGAGGGGGTGGCCCCTTAATCTCTATGTAAATCATCATGTGGTGCTCTAAAGTGTCTTTGGGGCACAAGTACTAGTCTCATGGGTCTACTCATGAAGAATAAGCTTGTAGACTGCTCCAAAATGAGGGCAATGACAATGGTGCTTTCCCCGCCATGTCTCAAGGGTGAGACAAACCTACAATGGGCCTTATATCAGCTACCAATCCACATGTACATTGCTAAGCCGGCGGGGGGCAATGATGGTCCAAGTGCATCACCTAGCAAATAATGCGCAGCAATGAACAAGTTGTTGAAGGTGTGGAGGGTGCCCATGAGATGAGATAGTGCGCTATCACATGACACAGTCCCAGGGCTCTCAACGCATCCCCTACAAGTCTCAATATGATCCTCTGGTGGGTTTGGGCCCCAACTAAGTTGCCCATCCCATGATGAAACCACCCACTAATTATGCATAAGATCCAATGTGTCTCCTCACAATCAGGTACAATAATTCATTGTTGCATCTAAGTGAATCAAGCTTGTTAGTCAAGGGCACAAATGAGACTTCATAATGGGCTTCCCTTCCAAATTTGAGGCTTTGAGCATGTAATAGTTTTACCTCCCTAGGTAGGAGTGGCCAATAAACAACCCTATTAGGTGTTCCCATTCCCTAAATGGAAACACGTCCAAAGTACACCCTTCAAGTGATAGGGGTCATGTGGATAATCATAAGGTGGATTGGGACACAAGGGTCTCAAGGTCAAATGTCATGGGCTCAAGAGTGGTAATGATGAGGGATGTCCACATATTAGGTTGTATAGATGTAGGAGGGAGAAAAACTGGTACATGAGTTACCTTGGCCTTAGTTTTTCCACCCTTTTTCATTTTCCTTTTGCCTTTTCTTGTTTTTTTTTTATTATACTACTCTGGGCTCCAAGGGATGAGAGAATGTTGTGTATGATATAAGCAATGAATAGCCCCTTAAGGTGGGGTAGTCCATCACCCACCAGGGGTTGGGACATTCATGTGATTTTTGGCCAAAGAAGCAGTCCAACTATAGGCTCAGCTAAAAATTGTGGCTTTGGTGGAACGTGGGGGCCACCACAAAGGCATTTTCGGCCCAACAGGATGTTGGTTTTGGGGTAGCATCAGATGTGCTCTAGACATGAAATTTGGTGGAGAGGTTGGGGCACATGAGATCTCCAATACCCAAAAAAGATTTGGGCAAATTCTAAACAGTTCAAGAGATATTAAAATAATTAATATTTTTAATGGAGTCCCTAAGTCTAAACTTATGGAAAATAAAATATTGATGTGTATTAATATGAAACTATATTAGAATGGTCCAAAAGACATGGATCAAGCCAGATATAATCTTAGTTGTTGATTAGGAACTTAATCCCGGTTGTTGATATGTCAATGAGAAAAGTATAATAGGAGGCTTGAGGGTCACTTGGAGAATACACCAGAGTGATCAGTGATTCTATTCTCTAAAGCGAGGTTTGCTAAGAGAGAGAATTAGTGATCAGGAGTTGCAGCTGAGGGGCATTAACTACAAAGAGACAGAGATAGTGCTGCAAGAGCAGCGCAGTAGCCGAGGAGAGTGACGCAGAGCCAGCCAGGGCTCACCCAAGGCCATGCAGAGGCAGCTGGGAGCTGCGTAGAGCCTCAGAGAAGCCATCGTTGTTGACGCAGAGGACCAGAGGGCTAACGCAGGGCCTCCTAAGGCTAACGCAGACCCATCCAAGTTGACGCAGGGCCAGCGCTGGGCAGAGAGAGGCAGCCACTAGGGTTTCTGGAGCAGATTGGTGCTGAGGAGCTACCAGAAGAATTATCCGGGATTTTAGCGAGGAGATTTGTCTCAAACAAAGAGGTATTACTGCTAAGGAAATTCTCTGTTGGGTAGGCCAGTTTTGGCACCCATATTGTAATCTGATATTGCTTAATAAGAAAACCCTCAAATAGCTACACCGACTTTCCCACATTGGGTTTTTCCGGGGACATTGGTCCAAAAATAATGGTGTCATATGGCGTGATTGTTTCTATTTCCTTTAGTTGTTGATCTGTAATATGTTGAGCATGCACTAGTGTTTATTTTCAATATTTACATTGTAAATAACTTGTTAAGTAACATAACAAGTAGGTAGGAATAAATTAGATGAAGTGCATGGAGGGTTTCTAACTAAGTAGACTTAGAAACTTCAACATGGTATCAGAGCGTGATTGCAGATCACAGGAGGACTGAGGACATCAACTGAACAGAGCAATAGTAGCAGAAAACAGTTGTCCTGAGGTGACAAAGTTGTTTCTAGCAGAGCAGCAGCAAGGGAAGGGTGACACAGTGCCAGCATCATCAAGGGTGAGCCAGGAAGAGGCATTGCAAAGGCTAAGGAAGGCAAAGGGAGCCTCACGCAGAGCCACGTAGAAGCTAGGAGGGCTGAAGCAGTTGGTTGAGGAGGCCAAGTTACTGGTTCTGGGATTGTGCAGAGCCTAGGAGCTCTCACCTTCAAGTTGTTGGGGTTTAGAAGGTTGTGAGAATAGTGCAAAATGGAGCAGGTGAGGTACTATAGTCAGAACAGTACCTAACAGAAGAAGGCCAAGAGAAGGGAGTTGCTTCCGAGGGTTTCTAGCCGAGGAACCCGGATCAATGGTGTGGTTGCACAAGACGATCAGAGTAGGGAGCATCTCGACAGCGGTAGGAGGATTTCCAAGAGGGAAATCGGGACTCAGAGGGAGTCCAGAAGAGAACTTCTAGACAGGAAGTAGAGACTCAGAGGAGTCAAACAGAGAACTTCTAGGGGGGAAGTAGAAGAGCATCATGGCACTTCATGGAGTAAGAGACCAAGATAGACTAGACGAAGCGTCGAACTTCGCAGTCTGGAAGGCCAGAATCTTTTCCGTACTTAACAGAAATCGTGTCAAGAACTTCGCCTTAAAGGTTATAGCTATCCCAGTCGACCCCAATGATAATGACAAGTGCAAGGAGGCAATGGCAAGGGCCAAGAGCATCATCCTTGACAAGGTCAAGGACCATGTAGTACCACACATTGCCGAGAAGGAAACGACATATGAGATGTGGGAGGCCCTCAAGAAGTTGTACCGGCATACTTATGTGCAGAGAAGAATGTTACTTGAGAATCAATTGAAGTCGTATCAGATGAAGAAGGGAGAACCGATTGACACCTTCCTCAGAGGACTGAATGAGATCCGAGATCAGTTGACTGCTACAGAAGCCACGCTGGATAAGGAGCTGATGGTGAGGACAACCATGAATGTTGTCTTAGAAGACTAGGAGTTATTTGTCCAGAGTATATTGGGCAAAGGGACTCTCCCACCTTGGGAAGAGATGTGGGCGGCTCTTCGCTAAGAAGAGATAAGACGACAGTCAAAGTCGAGTAGCGGCAGCAAGGGGATCAAAGTCAAGCAGGAGGAGGAAGATGTTGCCCTAGCATCTGACGGAAAGCACGAAAAGCAGAAGAAGAATGATCTCTCCAAGATCAAGTGCTTCCACTGTGGGGACTTGGGTCATTATGCGACCCAATGTCCAAGGAAGAACAGTAAGGGAGAGTCTTCTGAGACTAAGGTAGTGCCAGCAAGGGCAGAAAAAGAAGTTTTGACAAATGATGATTGTGCCGTGAGCGCACACACCACTTGAGCAAAAGTGGGGAGACATCGAGCTGTAGTCAAGCAAATTACAGGCGATGAGAGGTAGGATCCTCAAGGTACCCAGCCTCTTGGACTACGGGAGCGCCGAAGAGGAGTAGCAGGACTGGCTGAGTCGAGTAGAGACAGATGCGTATGGAGCAGCAAAGAGAGCTACAGTGCAGGAGTCCCGAGACAACATGAAGCTAGTAGGCTGCAACAGTGCGAGAGGCACAGGAGTGTTGCACCAATGCAATATGGCACAAAGAGGTGTGGAACAGTGCAAGATGCAGGGAGTTGTTGCAGCAGTGCAAACGTCAAAGAGGGAGCACTTGTCAGCGATTAAGGGAGCTTCAGCATCAGTGGGTGTCTCTAGCCCAACAGAGAGGTCAGTTGGGAGATTAGTTACTTCTCAGTAACTGAGTTGCAGTGCAGCAGTGGGCAGCACAATGCAACATGATGAGAGGAGGTGCAGTGCAGATGCAGTGCTAGGAGAAAGGACCAGCAGTAGCACAGATGCAGAGGGAGCTGTCATACAAATGCAGCAGTGGCATTGGCAAACCATGGGCAGCAGTACAAGATCTAATAGTGCAGAGGATGGTGGGCAGCAGGCCTAGCATCAACATAGGGACCGATGTCAGATGATCAGAGTAATACTTAGTGAGGAGTATTGCTAGAGCGTAGTCCTCGCTAAGAGGGAGTATTGATTTGGGGTAGCATCGGATGTGCTCTAGCCATGAAATTTGGTGGAAAGGTTGGGGCACATGAGATCTCCAATACCCAAAAAGGGTTTGGGCAGATTTAAATAGTTCAGAAGATATTAAAATAATTAATATTTTTAATGGAGTCCCTAAGTCTAGATCTAGGGAAAATAAAATATTAATGTGTATTAATATGAAACTGTGTTAGAATGGTCCAAAAGACATGGATCAATCCAGATCTAATCTTAGTCGTTGATTAGGGACTTAATCTCGGCCGTTGATATATCAATAGTAAAAGTATAAGAGGAGGCTTGAGGGTCACTTGGAGAATACACCAGAGTGATCAGTCATTCTATTCTCTACAGTGGGGTTTGCTAAGAGAGATAGAATTAGCGATCGGATTTGCAATTAAGGGTCATTGAGCATAGAGAAATAGAGAGGCAAAGATAGTGTTGGGAGAGCAGCACAGTAGCCGGGGAGAGTGACGCAGAGCCAGTGAGGACTCACATAGGGCCATGCAGAGGCAGTCGGGAGCTGTGTAGAGCCTCAAAGAGGCCATCGTTGTTGACGCAAAGGGCTAGAGGGCTGACACAAGAACTCCTAAGGCTGACGCAAACCCATCCGGGATGATGCAGGACCAGTGTTGGGTAGAGAGGGGCTAACGCAATCCAGAGAGAGGTTGACACTAGGGTTTCTGGGGCAGATTGGTGTTGAGGAGCTGCCAGAAAGATTATCCGGGGTTTTAGCCAAGAGATTTGTCTCAAACAAAGAGGTATTACTACCAAGGAAATTCTTTGTTGGGTAGGCCAGTTTCGGTACCCAGATTGTACTCTGATATTGCTTAATAAGAAAACCCTCAGATAGCTACACCGATTTTCCCACATTGGGTTTTTCTGGGGACATTGGTCCAAAAATAATGGTGTCATATGGTGTGATTGTTTCTATTTCCTTTAGTTGTTAATATGTAATATGTTGACTATGCACTAGTGTTTATTTTCAGTATTTACATTGTAAATAACTTGTTAAGTAACATAACAAGTAGGTAGGAATAAATCAGATCAAGTGCATGGAGGGTTTCTAACTAAGTAGACTTAGAAACTTCAACAAAGGAGAATATGCTTTCATTGGCTCGAAGGAGGGTGGAATTCGATGTGGGCCCACATGGGCAGCATTGGAGGAAATTCGATAAAAGAGGGAGGAGCTCTCGTTTTTGGTGATCATTCATCATTTTCGAATTTGTCTTTGACAAGAGAACGCTTGAGCAGTGAGCCAAGTCTGCATGTGTTGTTCAGCACGTCGGGTGTTTCTGAGCGGAAACCCCAGCCCTTGCTTCGGTGTACCTCGAGTGCCACCCCAAGGAGGGATTTCTTCTTCAACATAATCAACACTAGCAACAGGAGGTCGATTTGCGGCAATAGAGAGAGCCACAGCAACGCATGGACTGTGCAGACACTGGTAGAGGCATTCCTTGAGTGTGGGGAGATAAGGGAATTTGAGGTGGAGAATTGGTGGGAAGGCTTGGGAAGCCTTCTAACACGATTTGCAGGCATTTTGGAGGCATTTTAGCAACAGACCATTGACGAGGCCAAATTTCCCAGCCAAAGAGCTAGTCAAGCTCAAGGGGATCGAAATTTCGGGGTCTAGCTTTAGCCAAAACCTTTGTGGGTTATTCTGGGTGTCTTTAGTAGAGGCCAGGATTAAATTCCCAGAATTTTCTGAGGAGTAGAGAAGGCTCTGGCAGCTCTTCATTTCAGGCAACGACACCATTTTCTAGGTTTTACAATGCAACAGTTGGGTCGAATTGACAGGGCTTGAAGAAGGATGATTTAGGGATCATTGATGGCTTTGCAAGCTTGCCAAAATCAAGCCCAGGTGAAAACATTCCAGCACCTTGATTGTACACCTTTCCTATTTAATAAAATGAGTAGACAGTGCTATTGTGGAAGCATTATCATGATCTGATTGTCTGTTTCAATTTTTGTGATGTGCTGTCTATTTTGCTTTGATTATTTACTATTAAGTTTCCCTTGGGGATATTAGATTCATTGCCTACCAGGGGTTGGGAAAATCATGGGTTCGTATATGATGGAGGCTCATAGAACTTGTAGGAACCAGGGTGATGGCCATGATGATGGGGTAGGCCTCATGTATTGGCTTTTGCTCACATGCTAAATGTGTTTGTCTTGACCATATTTTGCATTTTGTGGTATATTTTCCTATTGAATGTGCCAATATATGCTTTTACTTTTCTTTTTCGCTGCATCAACCCTCGGGGCATCATTCTAGGCCTAACCCAAGGTGTGGGCAAGGGGAAGGGGAGAACTAGCACCATGTAGACCTAGTAGACCTAGTGGAGGAATGTGGACCTAGGTGGGAGAAATGATGAATGGGATAATAATGAGTGGAAAGGGGGTAATATATGCGGATGACGGAGCGAGACCACGCTACCAAAATCAGGGTTTCCTGTGAAATACCATCCCTAAAGCCAAATGGTCAATAAAAGAGACCCCATGGGACTAGAATCCAAGGTTAATAACCAAAAGGGGTTTAGGGGACAAGAGCACAAAAACCTAGCCCATTCTTTCTGCTGAATCCCCCCATTAATCCATGCTCAGAAGTGTCCATGATAGCAAACTACAATACTCAATTACCAAATGACAAGGCATACCTTTAGGTTCGATAGGCCCGCCTTCAAACATACGATCATGGCAGATGGGTGAGGGACCACATGGCTGGCTTAGGTAGCGAAGAAATGGAACAATGAGATAGTGCTGCAAGGGGCTACTAGCTGCCGATTGAAGACCATCTTGGAAAAAAAAAAATCTCCTAGGGATATTACCCACAAAATGGTGGGTAACATCTCGCTCGAACTGGAACATGATCTCTCAAAGAAGTGAACAAAGCTACTTGAACGGTAGGTCACGAGAACTCCAACAATTATCTTGGTTACTGTAGACCTATTACCTTCACATATAATAGATGAAGAACAAGGGGCAGCATGCTTTCACACCGTCTCATGATCGCACATGCTTAATGTTAGGCCATAAGATCAACTGAAAAATAAAATATGCAAATTTTAATTTAGATGCACCTACTCTACCATGAGAAATATCATATGATGTTAGTGCTAATTCAAAATCAATATGTAATGCATCCTACTCTACCATGCATATGATATAAGATCAAGACTCAAGGAAAGGGGTTATACGACTTAATTTGACCGACTCGGGCCAAAGTTCGTCGTTCAATTTGGCCATGTAATAATAATCTTCCCCAACTTTTCCATGAATCTTGACAGGCATTGGGTCTCTATCAACCAAGACCAAGTCCCCAGCCTTATATTCCTTTTCAGACTTCCACTTTTTGCTTTATTTAGAGGTTGGTCGCTTGAGGATATAGACTTCTTGAGATGGGAGAATGGAAGAAGGCTTTTCAATTTTATGGGTTTCATAGTATGGTCCAACCTTGATCACATGAGAGAGGTAGGTGTGTTCCCTATAAAGGATAAAAGGGGTTCCATCAGATTGCGGAATGGTAGCATATGATAAGTCCATTTGAACATGACCCCCAACGGTAGCCCCCCACTTCCTAGATAATAGCATTCCCCACACATCAGGAATATCAATGACAACAATGTCCATGAGGAGGGATATGTCGGGATTCCTAGCCAAAGAAACCTTAAGGTCTTTGATGAGACCTTCTACTTCGACAAGCTTGGAGTTAAAACCACACACGTTCTTGTACGGTCGTGTGATGCTGAGACCCAATTGCTTCATAACTTTTAAGGGCATGATATTTGCGAAAGCTCCCAAGTCTAACATATAATTTTGTAGGAACAGGTCATTGATAGCCAAAGTTAGCATGAATGGTTCATACACAGGGTTTTGATCAAGAATTTGAATATTTTTTTATTCTTCGGGTAATTCTTCTTCTTGAATTCCCACAGACTTCTTGATTTGTTGTTGTTGCTCGAGAAGTTTAGCAATCTCTTTCAAATGAACGGGTATGGTATGGTCATTCTTCCTATGACAACTCCTATGTCAATGTCAAGTTTAACCTCTTTCCCTTTTTCTTTCTTCTTGACGTTTTTCTTTCTTGGAGGATCCTTTTTTGGATTGGCTTTGGTTGAGGGATCCTTCTTGGGAGGAATTTCAGGGAGACATTCTTTGGGAGCGGCTTGCTTAGGTAATGAATCTTCTTTATGTGAAAATTCCAAGCTGGAATCCTATTGCAGCAACTAGAAATTATTCTCCTAAATGTTCATTTTATTTAACAATTTATTTGTTGTTTGCTACAGCAAATACTCAATAAACCACACTGCAATCTACACAAATAAAACTTCGGAAGAATAAACGCTGCAAGAAATGCTAGCACACACACATAAAATAACACAGTTATTTTGGACAAAAGTCCCCGGAAAAACCCAACTTGGGAAAACCGATGGAGTAGCGGAGGGTTTTATTATTAAGCAGTAGTGAAATAATCTGAGTACAACTGGATGCCAAAACTAGCAATCCTACAAAGAAATACTGGCAAAAATATGGAGAGGAATTTTCTCACCCCACAGGCAATCTCTCGGCACAACTTTACTTCAAAACTTCGGCACTCTCAGGCTCTACGTAGCAGGCTAGATGTCTAGCCTCGGACTAGACTCTAATGAAGTTGTTATGCCTTCTGCGGACCAGAAAGACGCTTCTCCAACACTTTGGAACTCCTTCCCGGCCTCTGGAACTGAAAATGTCAATCTCTCCCAGCAAATCGACTTTGCCTCTAGAGGCTACTGCATTTCTCTCCGTCAGTCTCTCTGTGGCTCTTCTACCTCTCTACAAATGCACTCACTAGATCTGGAAATCTTCCTCTAGCTTCACTGTTTCTGCCCCTCTCCCTGCTTCGATCTCACTTGCTCTCTCTCCGGAAACTGAGTGCTACTACTTTGGAAATCGATCTCCTCATGAAATTGAACTGCTCAAGTGTCTTCTCCAAGTGCCCATCGACTTCTTCTTATAATCCTCTGTTGGGACTCCAACAAACAAGACTAAATCTTAATCGATGGCTAAGATCATCTTGAAGTCGATTCGTGTGAGTTTCTAGATCATTCACACCTTGTCTTAATTAATACTAATTAATTAACTATCTTCCCTAAGTTTAGACTAGGAAATATTTAAAAACTGGTTAATAATCTACTTAAGTCATTTCTAGGCGGAGTTTTCAAAAACGATTTCTCTTGAAACCTTTTGTAAGTTTTGGAGGTCTCGTGTTCTTTAGCCTCTCTAACTCAAGTCAAGACTAGAACACCTTTCCGATGCTACCAAAAACTAACACTCTCTCTTAGCATGGAAGCAATTCTCTGCAGTCTTCTGCATGCTATCATACTCACCAACCTGATCTCATGTTGCTGCTACTGCAACTAAGAACAGATCTATTGTTCCTACAACTGGCACTGCAATTGTCTCCCCGATTCTCTGACTGCACTAGTTTTTCCTTCTCTATTGAGTAGTTGTTTACACGTATCTATCTCTGCACCACTCGAGCATTTGACTGCACTAGTTCTGCAACTATCCCTCAAAATATGACTGCGGCTGTTAATGTAATATCCCTAAATTTGTGAGCATCAGAGTAACTAAGGAATTTTGCCCAATTTTAGTAATATTAATTAAAAATGGGCAAATATTATTGGAGAAAGGTGGCTAGTATTATTTTATCAAGGAAGAGCGACAAATTATTATTTTATTAAATGGTGGCAAAAGTGAATCAGTGGACAATGGCCCCCACCAATAAAATAATATTAAAAAAGAGTCTAGAGGCATAAGGAGAAATTATAAAAGGAGAATGGACTCATTTGTGAATTATATTTGGTCATTTTACAATTTCAACATTAGTTCTCTTGAGCTCCTTAGCCAAGACAATTGTGTTGTTCAGCACAAGGAATTTCCAAGCGGGAATTTCACCTCTACCTACAGTGAACTTCGAGTGTCACCCTAGGGGAGTAATAAGGAGTCCATCTCAGGGCTTCTCTAGGAGCTACACTGTAGACCATTTCCAGTTGGAGCGTGCATCTCTTAGGGTGCAAAAGGAAATACGAAGGAGCTGAGAGAAGCTAGAAAACACTGGAGTTTTGGCCGAAGAATTTGCAGAAATTTATCAATAGGGAGGGTGAGTTTTTCCTTGTTGATTTGCAAGGCTAAGAGTGTTGCATGTTGGAGGGACAAACTTATCTATTTCGGGGGTTTCTGGATAGCTACTGCGCAGACATTTTGACAGGGAGATTTGGGGAGTTCAGACTAAGGCGAAATAAAGAGGCTTGGAGTCATTTGCAGGTGTTGGAGGAGATTTTTCTAGCAATGAATTGGCCTTCTACAGCAGAATTCCTTTTACAGAGCATTTTTTCAACTAGTCAGAACCACACACATTTCCTAGGGTCACCGAGGCACGTTGGATTCAACACAAACCCTTTCTGGGTCTTTTTGGGTTTATTAAGAGGAGTCTCTAACTAATTTTATAGATTTTTTCGGAAAATATTCGGGCCTGAAATCCTCATTCTTATAGCAAGGCAAATTCCCAGTTAGTTGAGCTATTTGCATCACTTGGTGGGCTCAGTTTTGGCTTGGATTTGGGCTAAACCCTTTCTGGGTATTTCTGTGGTTTTGGAGGGGAGTCCGTCGCTGCAATTTCAGGGTGATCCAAGCATTCTTTAGGGTAGAATCTCCAGTCCCATTCTAGCAGCAGTATCAGTAATTTTCTAGGTAGTGCACAGTACCAATTTGGGCAAATATTTTCTCCATATTAGAGTTGCACTACATGGGGTTTGCATAGATTTCACAGCAAGCCCAGGTTCCAAAACTTCAACTCATTTTATGTACTCATGTATCATAAAATTAATAAAATGGCTCAAATTGTGTTGTTGGACATTCTGGTGTTTTAATTATTGTGTATGAGTTCCAATTTATTTACTACTATTCCTAGTCCATTGCTTGGTATTAGCTGTTAAATTTAACAAAAAATATTTGTCATGTCCCTTCCCAAAAACATTTACAACAGGCTTATCTCTACACAATTTTGCATAATTTTGCCAAGGAAAAGGACCCAAGCAACTTCGAATTAGGGACTTACAAGAAATTTCGGCCAGATTAGTTTGCTAGTGGAAGATGGGGGCCACCCACATGGTTAGTCGAACCAGGCAATTCGAATAGCTTGGAGGGATTTCGAATAGCTGTTGGAGAGACCCACATGAGGGAAAGGAAGGCCCATGAAGTCATAACGAGAAGGATCCTCTCACTTGGGGATTCATTCACTCTTGTATATCGAATTTTACTTGACTGTTTGCTCGAGCTGCTTAGCCGGGTCAACTAGCTGTTCAGCCACGAATCTCTCAAGCTGGAGATTCAACCTTACCTTTGGGGGACTTCGAGTGCCACCCTAGGAAGGTAGTTCTGTAGCATTTCGAGGAATTCCAGGAAGTATCCACAGCACAGTCATTCAGCTATCTTCAGAGAGTGCATATTTTTGGGCCAGCAGTGAGAACACGCAGTGAGTGAAAGAGTTACCTTGGGTCAGCCATTAGCCAGAAAAGCTAAGGAATCTGTGTTGATTTGGGGTAGCATCGGATGTGCTCTAGCCACGAAATTTGGTGGAGAGGTTGGGGCACATAAGATCTCCAATACCCAGAAAGGTTTTGGGCAGATTCTAAAGAGATCAAGAGATATTAAAATAATTAATATTTTTAATGGAGTCCCTATGTCTAAACTTAGGGAAAATAAAATATTAATGTGTATCAATATGAATCTGTGTTAGAATGGTCCAAAAGACATGGATCAAACCAGATCTAATCTTAGTCGTTAATTAGGGACTTAATCTCGGCCGTTGAGATGTCAACAGAAAAAGTATAAGAGGAGGCTTGAGGGGCACTTGGAGAACATACTGAGGGAGACCAGTCAGTGCAATTTCTGGGGCGGGTTTTGCTGAGAAATTGAACCAGTGGTCTGGAGAGCAGTCAGGAGGCAGCAAGTATGGAACAAGAAGATGGGAGATCAATGCAGAAGAGGCAAACGCAGAGCCAGAGGAAGCCACGCAGAGGCAGCAGAGACTGTGCAGAGCTAGAAGGAGCTGCATCATCCACGCAGAAGGATCAGAGACTGTGGAGAGCCAGAAGGGCCTGCATCATCCATGTAGAGGATATAGGAGTGACGCAGAAGCCTAGAGAGGCTGCGCAGAGCCTAAGTAGGCTGACGCTGAGGGTTTCACGCTGTAGCAGAGATCAGTAGGGCCTACGCTGGGTTTAGGAAAGTGATGGAAGTTTGTCCATCTATGGGTAAGCCAGTTAGCACCCTGTTGTACAAGAATATTGCTGAATAATGAAATCCTCCCTTGGTGCACCGGTTTTCCCACACTAGGTTTTTCAGGGACATTAGTCCAAAATAATTGTCAATGTGTGCATATTTTTTGTTTCTGTATTACAATGTGATATCTGCAGCGGTATTTATTTTAATGTTTGTTGAAGTAATTTCATGAATAACTTATGATGAAATAAGTAGGAAAAGTAAATCAGTTGCTACAATGATAGAATTTTCACAATCTGAAGGACATCATTGGGCCAACATTCAGGGAGAGTTTTGGGGCAAGAGAAGGCAGCAAACCAGCGTTTCAAATTCTAGGCTTAGAGGACCATAGTTGCGGGGGAGTGCCCCCCCCTATCGAACCCGCTCCCGAAGCGCGCTCCAGGCGGGAGCGGCTCCGGAGCGGTTTGGGAGCGCGCTCCCTCCCAAAAAAATTTCGCTCCCTGCCGATTTCGGGAGCGGCCTAGGGAGCGGCCGCTCCGTCGCTCCCGGAGCGCTTTTTAAAGCCCGAGAGCGATCGGGGAGCGATCACTCCCGATCGCTCCCAGGCTTTAAAAAATCGCTCCGGGAGCGATTTTGAACGGGCCAGGAGCGGGTCGGCGGAAAAAAAATCCGCGAACCCGACAATAAAATCAAATTTTATAAAAAAAAAATTGTTTTGAAAGCCCTTTGGGCATAAAAACATTTCATTATGAATGTTTGAAGAGGTTGAGGAGCTTGAGGAGCTTGAAGAGCAAGAGTTTGGAGCAAGGAGCAATTGCTGAAGAGCGAGGAGCGAGGAGCAAGCCTGCAGAGGTAAGTAACTTAATAATTTAGCT
>APFE031587689.1:13811-33457 GCA_000404065.3 Pinus taeda | reverse complement strand
ATCTTTGATGGCTATTTAAATCAACTGGGCCTGGACCTAGCATACATGATAAGCTCAGTGCTAGGGTATAGTTCAATGAAGTTCATAGAGGAAACTGTGCTAGTAATGATGACAAGGTTTTCCCCTGGTAAGGCCCCCATTTGTTATGACTATGCTACATACATCTCGGACAAGATACATGAGCAATTTTTGCACTTACCCAGAGAGAGAGAGTGTTCAGGTACACCTCATATATTTATCATCTCATTTTGTATTATCACATGAGAAGTTCTCTTTTGAAATCAAGAGAACGGATGCAGCAGGAAACCCAAGATCAGTAGTATACTGGAGCTCAGTCTTCCACGTCCGTTCATATTCACCATATACATATACTGAGTCCATAGACTTATTCATTCATCCAGCCTTATCTCTACTCTTGACAGCACCCCCTCCAAGACTCACTGATGAAATGCAGAGGATCCTGCAACTGTCCAGTGCCTACAGTTCCATTCAATGAAATTGGGGACCAACCTACAAAATATTTCAAGGTTCTGCTTGCTAAGGAAGCTATTAAGAATATTTCTACTTAAAAGCCTTCCTTGATCTTCAAGGAAGAAACCCTTTACATGGTGTTTGTTTAAGATCTTAGATATTTAACGAGGCTACAAGGTGATTTTGGTCTCAATTCAAGGCATGGAGTGTGCAAGTCATTCAACCTTAACTTGATTTAGGGAGTTTATGATTGAGTACAGTGAACCTTCTCTCTATGAATTCTTTCTGCTCAAGGGTTTGGCACATCCTCTATGATCAAGTAGAGTGCCCTAGGATTTGGCTTATCAATAACATTGAAACACTACTTCATGCCTTATCATGGTCTTACACTTTAAGTATTCTCTTAAAAGTAGGTTGGACTTTTCAAATATATCTAACAAAGGTGCTCCTTGCCCTTGTGTTGGTGGTTAAAGCTCTTAGCTATCTACTTAGCTCTATGGTGAATTTGGTTGTTATTCAAGGAATCCTCTTCCCGAACTAGAGGCTAGCTAATTGGTCAAAGGCTATATTGATGGTGTTACTTTATTGACAATCTCAAGAGGCTAGGTAATTGGTTAAAGGCCATTTTGATAATGTCACTTTATTGTTTTTAATCTCAAAGGACCAAATTTCTAGGGCTCATACCATGGAGAGTCTATAAACCACATATTTAATCTAAAAATAGAGAACTCAATGGTATAGCCAATGGAATTTGTTGACCTAGTTAACTTTTTGTTTCAATTTATTAGTGTAGGTTCATAAGAAATTTTTCCTTTGCAGTAGTTTCACTAATTCACAAAATATCTATGAATCAACAAAAAAAAATTCATGTAGATGTTCACACCACTTATAGTTGAACTTCCATTTTGTGAATTAATGCAACAACATGGTGGTTCACTACCATTATTCATTTATATTTATTGTGTCCCTCTTGGTTTACTATTTCACGGTGGTCCCCCTACTAGTTTGTTACTATTATAAATGCTTTGATCTTTGATGTAATCAATTGTATGCACCCTAATTACATAATTCACCAGCTTGTTAACTCCATCTTAATTGCTCACACCCACCACCACCTTGCCCCAAGTTACTTCACTTGTGCCCCTCCCAGTTACTTGCCATACATGTAATTAGTTGTTACCCTACTAATGAGTCAAACTTCATATTTTCTCAAATATGTAGACATAGATGATCCACCTAATTTTGTATATTTTAATGAGATATTGTTGAGTTGCTCCATATGGAGAAGATTTTGTTGATAAGGGGATTGTCGTTTCATGGATATGGGATCCCATGAGATTGTTCATTGAAAGTGTGAACCATAGTAAAAAGATATAGTTATTAACACGTATCCAATCATCACCACTCGACAATGAAAATGTAACTAGCATATTCCACAAATGGCACGTATTAACTCATTACCATATTGTGGTCGATTTATAAATGGCACAAAATGCATATGTTATTCACAATGATGGGGCAAAGAAACAAATCATCACAACATCATGTCCATAAATTAAAAAATAATATGAAATCATCACATGATAGTAATAACATGATGACCATTATAATGAATATATATAAAAACAAAAAAATTTAATCTTGTAACACAAAAATAATAATAATGTGAAGTCTTAAGCTTTGAGAATGGAACTAACAAACAAACACCCTCAAGATTGGGATCAAAGAATCATCTTTGAAGGGGATATTTTATGGATTTTGGTCTCTCGCATTCACATTTTGTTTCCAAATTGAATAGGGATTCCCCTTAGGTTCATACTTTGTTTCCAAATTAAATATGGATTCTCATGAGGTAGCAAGCACTAATACAAACTAAAAAAATATTATACAAGGTGGCATAATAATTTCTCTAGTGACACGTAGTTCCAAGCTTTACGAGTTGTGGCAGTGAGAGAAAGAGTCACACTCAATCAAAAGGGGAAAGCTCTTAAAGTAATTATAGAAAGAGACACTATAGATAGTCAATGAATTGGAAATGATAGATCAAATCATGAAGTCAACAATTATGAAGAACGATTCAAAAAATTGGTGAATAGTGTAGAAAAATTGTTTAGAATGAAAATTAATTTGATGAAGTCAATGGAAGAACTGGTGATGATTTAAAAAAAAGTGAAGCCAATGTACCTATGTCACAATGTACCTATGTCACAAATAAAGATAAAGAAGAAGAGCCTCCACAAAGGCAAGAGAACATAGACAAAGAAAAGTTCAAGGGTATAACGACATTTTAGTAGTATGCTTATGAAAAGAAATAGAGTAAATCGTTGAACAAATAGAGATGTAGAACCACATCACTATGGAGATCAGAAAAAAAAGAATACATATACCAAATTGAAGACATATACGTTGGATTAATATGGTGGGCCACCCATATTAATTCAACTTAATATGGCTAAATGATGGCTACCAATAACTAATTGGGAAAATTTAAATCCATGACGAGAAGAAATTTCTACACAAAACCTCATGAGCACAAGTAGAAAATAAAATGCTAGAGATATAGAAGCACACTCTAGAGATAAGAAAAAAATTCATATACCACATTGAGGATCTTTAAGTTGCATTAATATGGTGGGTCACCCATGTGGTGGCTACTAAACATTTGGAAAATTAAAATCCATGATAAAAATAAATTTCTACACAATAGGTCATGAGTACAAGTTCAAAATAAAATGACAATTTCAAAAAAGAAAAAAGAAAAAGGTCAAAGCATCCAAGAATACACAACCAATCTACATCCCATGGACATGGGAAATATCCACATCAAGTCCCAGATATGTTATTTGGATATATTTGATTTCAATTACTAGGGAAGAAAATCAGTGATAATTCTTTCCCAAAGGATTTTGGTGATGCTTCGATGAAAACAAGCTACATAGAAAAAGTTTGGAGCAATATGCAATTTAAAAACAGTATTTTTTAAAGGCATACACCTCAAGCATCCAAATACCCAAAACATCATTGCAATATTGTAGCATTTATGTACATTTGGAATACAATTTAATACAATTTAGAGGTGTAAAATTGGCATGTTTGGCCTTGAAATCAAACCCAAATATGAAAAATGAGCATGGAGCCAACTATGTGAAAAGGACCTAATCACAATAAAAAGAAAATAAGTATTGAAAAAGAAAGAGAAATCTGCTAGCAAAGAGTAAGAGAAATCTCCCCGTGAACAAAAATTAGTGTTATAGGTGCAAAAATAAAGAGGAAAATAAGAGAAATTATAAGGAAAGAAAAAAATCCTTTCTATTGAAGATTTAGATAAGAGGTTATCGACTCTTATTGATCACACCTTTTAGAAAAATCTAATTTCCAAATAATTGGTGCAACATGTTGAAGAATGTAGCTAGTTTCGATCTTCATAAATGTTGTTCTCATTTCAATATATATCCTATGTAACAAACAAGAGAAGGAAAATAAAATTGTTATTATTAAAGCATGGGTTTCATGCCCATTATTGATGGTATTCTAGGTAAAATTATGTTCTTCGTGCCTCTATGGTTTTTTAGGTCTTAGGATTTATTGTCATGAGTCAAAGGAGTCTACATAATGTTTATAAGACCCTTATGAGAAATTTGTAATTGTAAAAAGATTTTTTTTTTTGAGTATAGAAAGTCCTGGAATCTCCAAGAGTATAAGTCAGCCCTAGGATCCTCAAGTTGGCCTAAAGGAGGGAATTCGACTCCTTCAGAGGACTATAAAAGGAAGCAATTCAACCTCATTTGGACACACTCACTCATAAATTCGATCTATAAAGAAAAACGTTAGAATTGAAGATATGAAGTTGCAAGAAGGAGATCAAAAGTCAAGTAAGAGGAAGAAGGATGAAATCTCTTATTTCTGGGCTCTATATCTTTCACATCTGTGAAGTTCTAGGATTTCTAGGCTACAATAGGAGGATGAAATTGCAGGTTCAAGTTGCATGAGGACGAAGTACAAAATTTGTAGCTACAGGAGGGAAAAACATTTTCTAGACCTCATTGACCTTAAGAAATTTGTCTTGCACTAAGTAGGTATCAGAAGGAGGTTACATTAGGATTTCCAAGGCGCTGCAGGGATGGAGTAGCGGGGCCGAAGTCGTATATTGAGTAGAAGTAGATGGGAAGTCAAAATTGCAAAAGTTGGCAGGTCGAAGTTGCAAGAAAGAAGAAATTTGATACCAAATCAAGAAAGGACACGAGGAAAGGGCTAACTTGGTACTTGGAGAAGGACTTGACCTAGGGATTGGGTCACTCAATGTATGTCATTTGAAACAAATTCTAAGAAGAGAAGATTTTTTGGGTTTTCCCCTTGGATGGGTTTCGCCTTGGTTGAGAGCCTATACATGTGTCCTCTTTTGTTGTTATTGTTTCTTGATATTGTTTGATGAAAAGATATAACTAAAGAAATCAAAGAAGATAACTAAATATTCACAAGCAAGTATCAAGGTTAAATAAAATAAGATTAATAAGCTTCCACTTTACATTTTCTAACATGGTATCAGAGCTAAGGTGAGCAAGGAAGGAACCTAGAAGGACACTAGAAGGAGTTACTTGTAAAGGGGAAGGCAAGAGGAAACTCTCAAAGCCTGAAGAAGGACATTACAAAGAAAAAATTATTTGTTGAAGGAATCTAGCCAAAGACTCATTGGTGGAAGATCTTTTGATCTAGGCTTTCTATAATAAATAAGAAAGACTACATCTCACAAGAAGGGCATTGATCTTGAAAGTTTTTCATAGAATACTCCTAGGGAACATCTTTCAAGGAAATTTCCTCAAAATATCTTCAAGGCATAGAAAAGGTTGGAGACATCATCAAAAGGAATATTGGTATTCAAGTAAGTATCATACTATTTCATAATGGTCGAATCTTCAAGTCATGTAAGTTCTTTCTGCAATGAGAGAAATAATCTCATTGGGCATAAAATTATTTGGCATGGAAGAAGCAGATTGATTTGATACTGACATAACAAGAAGTGATGGAATATGTCACTGGGAAAATTATTGAACCAACAAAATAAAGGACAAAAGAACTATCAAAGTACAAGAAGGGGAAGCCAGGGCACAAAGGATCATAATCGAAGCAATAAAGGATTATCTTGTTCCTTTAGTGGAAAATCTAAAAACTTCCAAAGCAATGCATGACAATTTATTAAATTTGTACTTTGTAACTAGAACAGGTCAAAAGATGTCCTTGCGAAACAAGCTATATAGAATGAAGAAATTGAAGGATGAGGATATGGCATCCTTCCTCATGAGAGTCTCTCAGTTAAGAGACCATTTGCAAAGACAAGTGGAATTGATCACAGATTTAGAAGTGACCATATGTGTTCTAAATGCATTTCTGTGAGAATGGAGCAACTTTGGAACAAGTATCTACTCCAAGAAAGATTCAACTCCCTTTGATGAGTTGTGGTCACAATGCATACTAGAAGAGTCATGGATCAAGGTCAAGGATGATAATGAATATGATGAGAAAAATAAAGCCTTTCTAGCCTGAGTTAAGAAGATGAAGAAGTGAAAGTTTGGCAAGTCCAAGATTCAATGTTTCAAGTGCGAAGAGTTTGGACATTACAAGAGGGGCTGTCAAAATAATTCGAACAACAATATAAAGGATAGGAGTGAAGTTCATGTAGTCGAAGCAATGGGAGAACTTAAAAAGAAGGAAAATAAGGAAGAAGTGAAGGATATTTACTACTATGAAGGTTCACTATCTTCTAGGTTATTTATGAATGTTCTTTTTATAATATGTTTTTGCATAAGCATCATATGGTAGGAGCATATTATGATTATGGTAGAAATCATCTGGGATAGAATGTTAGACCATTTTGAATAGTGTTCATAAAGATATTATTTAACATTATGTTAGAGGTTTTCATATTTCTTAAAAGGATCATTATATCCCGAGATGGACCATCATCTTGAAAAGTCCTTGGGAAGAGAATCATGACAAGAATAGTATGTATTCTATGTAACATGGCAACGTGATGGTAAAAAGGGATGAAAGATTTCAATGGGGTAGGATATAATTCTTTTCATGAAATATAAGGATAGCTATATGATTGAATAAAAGGATAGGAATGTATGTTGAAACGAAAACGTTGGATAAAGTTTATATGTATAAGAATCTTGTGGAATGAATTTGGCTATGAAAAATATGCTTAAGTATTTATGATGTTGGAAAATAATAGAATTTGAATTTCTGAAGAACATATAAAAGGATTAGGACTTTCTCTAGAATATGAATTTGATATTGATTAACATCTAGTGTAATTTTTGAATGAAAAGTTGTAACTTGGTAATCAAGTTTGATCCCTAGGCACTCTGATGAAAGAAGGAAAGTTTAAGTGGATATGGCTGATGAAGATGTTGATGAAATGAGAAGATCACCATGGTAAGGTAAGTCTATTTCATTTATGGTTTTTCTATATTGCTAACATATTGTTGTTGGCTCCCAGAAAATGATTTTATAGGAATAGATTATGACAGTTAAGGCAAGGCCGACTGTATGAATGAAAAGTATTGAGGGAATCTCAATATCTGTGCACTTGGAAACTAGGAATTCAAGATAAGCCCATCTTGGAAATGAAAGGGTGGTTGCACAAAAATATAACTTGACAGTCAAAGGAGATCACTTTCATGAGGAAGCCTTTATTAGACTAAAAATGGGAAGGCTTGATGCAATGCATTTATGTTGAAGAAAGAAAGTGATGAGAAAGAAATATGGTCTAGATCTTTTCACAAGAATGAAGAGTGGAGATGGCTCCACGAGACCTCGAAAGGAAGCAGGAGATGTGAAGGAAATAGGGAGTTGTGTAGCTATGGAAAACCAGTAGTTGATACTTTGATGAAGACAAGTTGTAAGGGTTGACTTCTCAAAAAGAAGTCTAGAATCTCCTTTGGTTTTTAGAGGAAATAAAAGGAGTCTCTTTAAATAAGAGGAGGGATCTATTCTTAAGATTAAAGGAGAATAGGGATGTCCTCTTTGGCTGAGAGGGAGTGACGGCGAACATCACATGTGAATGCTCTTCTTTAGGAGGCGAAGAAAGAATACTGAAGAATAAGAATCTATGGTTTTCTTGAGGATATAACTTCCAAGAAAGGAAAGGGATCAACACTCTTTGAGGATAGGACAAGAATCCAAGAGAAGTATGGTCTAAGAGGACTGATATTATTTGAAAAATTAGGTATGGAGATCTAAGATAAGAATAGTCTTAAAAGGAAATACTTTGCAGACATCTGATGGGGTACGTGCCTCAGAAAGGTAGTGTGATATCACACATAAAGCCTCCTAGAATAATTCTCTTGAATAAAGAAGAGCTTGTCTAGTTACGCCCTAGGGACAGTGCTGGTGATAATGATAATGCTTACAATATGGTTTATGAATCCGAATATCCTTGAGAGCTCTTCATTTTGATATGTGATGTTGTGTTGGATGTACAAATATGAATAACTCCCTAGTTAAGAGGGAGCATTGAAGAATGTAACTAGTTTCAGTCTCTATAATTGTTATAATCATTTCAATGTATCCTATGTAACAAACAAGAAAAAAAAAAGAAAATTATTATTATTATTAAAGCATGGGTTTCATGCTCATTATTTATGGTCTTCTAGGTAAAATCACATTCTTCATGATTCTATGGTTTTTTAGGTCTTAAGATTTATTGTCACGAATCAAAGGAGTCAACATCATCTTTATAAGATCCTTTCGGGAAATTTGTAATTGTGAAAATAATTGTTTTTGAGTCTAGAAAGTCCTGGAATCTCCAAGAGTACAAGTCAGCCCTGAGATCCTCAAGTCAGCCTAAAGGAGGGAATTTGACCCCTTGAGAAGGCTATAAAAGGAAGCAGTTCGACCTCATTTGGACACATTCACTCACAAGTTTGATCTAGCAAGAAAATGGTTTGATTTGAAGCTGGGAAGCTGCAAGGAGAGCAAAGGTCAAGGAAGAGGAAGGAAAAAATCTCTTGTTTTTGGGCTTTATCTCTCTCACATATGTGAAGTTCTAAGGTTTATGGGATGCATTATGAGGCCAAAATTGCGGGTTTGAGTTTCCTGAGGATGAAGTGCAGAATTTGTAGCTGTAAGAGGGAAAAACCTTGTGTAGACCTCGTTGACCTTAGGAGAGTTGTATTTCTCTAAGTAGGTATCAGACGAAGGTTACATCAAGGTTTCCAAGATGCTGCAGAGATGAAGTAGTAGGTCGAGAAGCATTAGCTAGGAAGTCAAAGTTGCAGAAGGTGGCATGTCGAAGTTGCAAGAAAGAAGTAGTTTGGTACCAATAAAAAAAGGACTTGAGGTAAGGGCTAATTTGGTACCAGGAGAAGGAATTTGTCTAGGGATTGGGTCACTGTATCTCATTTGAAGATTATTTTAAGAAGATAAGGTTTTTCGGGTTTTCCCCTTGGAGGGGATTTTCCCTGGCCAAGAGCCTATATCTGGGTCCTCTTTTAGTGTCACTGTTTCTTGATATTGTTTGATGAAAAGATATAACTAAAGAACTCAAAGAAGATAACTAAAGATTCAAAAGAAAATATCAAGGTCAAAGAAAATAAGATTAATAAGATGCCACTTACATTTTCTAACACACCAACTTTGTTTGGAGACTCATTCCTTCTTCAAACACATTTATCATATGATAGTGATAAATATTTAATGCATATAAGTTCATATTTGCTACTATTTCCAAGTATATCAATGAAATCAACTGTGATTTTCCATTAGTCATAATTATGTTTTATGATGATTCCAAGAAAACAAGCTGTATAGAAATGGAGGGAATAAGAAAAAGTCAAATCAACTGCCATCTGATCAAGATAAGAAATTTCAAAAACAAAATTACAATAACACATTTTTCAAACGCATGAAAAAACATGTGCACACTTCTCAAGCATTTAGAGACTTAAAACATCATTGTGAGCCTTGTAGCATTGATGGATATAAAAAGAAGACATGTTGTAAGTGTTGAGCCTTAGAATTACTCTTTCCCTATCAACTCTTCTCATTCCTTTTCTTTTCTTTTCCATAAGAAAGATGCATTTTCATCATTAATAACTGGTATATACTGTCTTGAGGAGGACATTTCGTGATTTACATGTTATGCTTTTTATGTTTTGCTGTTTGAATAAATTTTTGTATATTAGCTACAGAATGCAACCTATTTTGTAGCTAACCAGCTGTTCCGCAGCTACCTCCATGCTCTAACAAGTTGCAGGTGTCAGAAGGAGAAATTAGCCACATAGGCAGCTTTGAAATCATCATGACATGGATCTTGTCCTATTCATTTAGCCCAGGTCGACAAAGAAGATGGCATAAGACTGCGGTCAATCGATAAGTCAAACACAAAGAGATTGAGGGTAATAGGAACTCTGTTTTGTGGTTAATTAATGCATTTCACATTGATGGGAAGCATTATCCATAGCAACTACCTGTACCTACAGACTCCAACAACCACCTGTACAAATGAATCCAACAACCACCATGTCTTGGATTTATTTCTCCAGCAGCCGAGGAAGAAATTCCACATATCTGTCTTTTACGTGTTTGGCTACAGCATGCTTTTCTCCACAAATAGTTATATGATTTTTCTTATAAATACCTATGTAAGGGAATGAAGAAGTTGGTAATAGTTTTAATGTGAAATTGAAGTTCCATACTCTGTAATTTTTGGGTGTTTTGTGTCCTTGTTTTAATATGAGAAGACCGCATGTTTTGATGAACATCTGAAGGAGTTTTCTTGGAGTTGATTGAGCAAGCGTAGCCTAATCAGTTGTAGAGGGCCCCTGCACTGAAGAAGGTTTCATTTTATTTATTTTTCTTCTTCATGTTAACTATAAATTCATCATTTTCTTTCTAAAACAGTGTTTATAATGCAATTTCTATCATTTTCTTACTAACAATGTTTATAATTTAGAGTAGTTTCCATTAGCTTGATTTGATTTTAGTTCTTATCAGTAATTTAGAAGATAGAACTCAATAGTGTAATCTTGTTTCTTGAATAAAAACTAACCTTGTTTCAGGATGAGAGTAGGATTGAAGAATGATAAGGATACATTGTTGGATAGTTTACTTCATTCACCGTTTTGCTAGTTTAAATTCTCAATTAAATTGATCAGTGTCATTTGCTATCTTTGCCATTTCATTTTTAGTTTAAAATACCAACTCATGGTGTTAATGAATATTTATGGGAAAGCCTTCAAGTTGATAATTCATCCTTAACTAAGTGGTTGAACATTTCATCTATGCAATGAGTTATTTCTGCATCTTTGTATTTGCTTTCTCTTAGATTAATGAAGTACATAATTACTTAAATGTCATCCCAAGGAAACTTTCTCCCAAAATTGAGAGGCAGAGTAACCAAGTATTTCATTTAGTTTTATTTATGTAATTAGTTAGATATCAATTGCAAATTTCACTTCCAGTTTTAATTCATGATTTGGAAATAATGGTAAAATAAGAATAGAAAATTTGTTTTCATTTCTTTCTTAGCTTTGTTTCCATATCTTTCTTAGCTCTGTTTTCATTTTTATATTTTGAGCAGTCTTTAAGAAAGTTAGATTTAGTTTTGATAATTTACATTGTAAATCATTAGGAATTAAAAGACCAAAAACCCCCAAAACAACATAAAACATAAAAACAACGAAGTAAGAAGGGTTAGCTAGCACAAATAGTGCACTACACTTCATCAATTTACGATACCCAGATTGATAATTTATGTAGAGAAATTTAGGACACTAAATTGACCAAACATTTTGGCGCCATTGCTGGGGAAGTGTAACTAGGTAACTTTATCTCTTACATTAAATAAAAATGATATGCATAGAGAAAGAGACTCTTGGGGTAGATTTATAGCTAGTGGCAGGATTTCAATTCCTACAACACCACCTAATCCACCGAGAACAAGAAAAGATATACCTCCATCCCAAACTCATACTCCCAGCCATATAACTCCCGAAATTCCATGGGCAGATATCCAATCAAAAGAATCTCCTACTTCATCTATCAAGTCAGTTCTAGTGAAGAAAAATCTCGAATCTCCAACAATAGGAGTAGTTTTTTTCACCTCCACAAGGGAGCACATTTTAGTTGAAGAATTAGGAATACCTAGTGAGGAAGAAGAAATAGAACCTCTCTCCCCTATCCCATTAATAGAAGAACTAGAGGAGGAGAAAGTAACCTTGCAGGTTGAACCCTATACCGACCCTGAAAAAACTATAATGGCAGAAGAAGAACAAGATGGAGAATTCACACTATTTGGAGGAGGGGATAATGGAGGAGGTAGAGGAAATAATGGAGGAGGCAGAGGAAATAGGGCAATAGATAATTATTTTGGATTCCCTATAGTGGATGAAGAAACAAATGCCATAATGAAAAATATCTCACCTTCTGTCCTCCCAAACTTCCATGGGTTAAAAAATGAGGATCCTGAAACATTTTTATTTGAGTTTCAAGTCTTGTGCAGAAGCTATGATTATCTAGAAGACTCTAAAAAACTTAAGTTGTTCCCTTCAACATTGAAAGGAGATTCTTTGAAGTGGTTCATGGGGTTAGTCACTCAATCCATTAGAATTTGGAATGACATGAAAAAAATGTTTTTGGATAGGTATTTGGATTATTGCATGCCTACCAATCACAAAGATGAAGTGTTCAAAATGATGCAAAGAGAGGATGAAAATTTAGAGGATTGGATTGAAAGATTCAACTATAATTTGAAAAGAGAAAAGATGGACAAAGTAGATGAAGATACCTTGAAAACTCTTTTATTAAAAACCATTAGAGATGAGTGGATATATATCCTTAACATTATGGGGAAGGGAGATATCTCTCAATTCCCATTAAATGATATAGGAGAATTATGTGTTCATCTCTCAAGAGGGAAATCCAAAACAAGGAAAGGTCCAAGAGATCCTTCTCTTTTTAGAGTAAATAAGTCTACAACTGGATCAATGAGTAGGGTAGGAATTGGTAATATGCTTGATGAATTCAAAATAGATATCCTAGGGAGTCTTAGTGAGCAAATAGACACCCTTAAGTTGCAAAACAAGCAAAAAACCAAGGTTGATGCTTTAGTTATTTTCTGTCCAAAATGCAGAAAAAAACATGCTCTAAGAGAATGCCCTTTAAATGCAAAAATTATAGAGACTTGTATGATTTTCTTAGAGAATCATGAAAGCAAGGGTTGTCCTTCAATTGTAGGTCTTAAGGCTGTCTTTCAAGAGGAAACCGTCCCAATTTCTGTAGAACCTCTTTGTTTTGTTGCTAGAATACCTTGGCAGGGGCCACAAAATCAAGGATTTCATAATCAAATGTATCTTCAGCCCCCACCAAATTGGAATTCTTGGTAGCAAAATTGGCCTCAATCTAAACTTCAATCTCAAACTTAGCCTCAACCTCAATCTCAATCTAAACCATGGGCACAAGGAGTACAAAATCCTTATGGGATATTTTCTCAATATTATCAATATCCTCCATCATATCAGAATTATCCTCCCCCACACATTCCACAATAAAATCAGCAGCCACAACTTCAAAATCAGAACCCTCAACTTTCGTTACCATTTCCACAACAATCTCCACAACAAAACCAAAATCCCTAACTTTTACTACCATTTCAGTAGAGACCAAATCAGCTACCTGCCCAACCATTACCAAACGCCAACAATAAAAATCCTCAGAATTCTTACATCATAGAAGGACAACAATTTCCAACCTATATGATTACTCCTCTAGAGCTTAATGATTTTAAACTAAGATCCAGTAGGATATTAGAAAAGGAAATACCTTCTGTAGTTATTCAAGAACAAGATAATTCTGAGGAAGATTCTCTAAAGGTCAATAAAAGTTTTGAGGAAACATCTCTCCAAAACCAAAACATTGAAAAAGAAAAACAAAAAGAATCAGTGAACATAACTCCTATCATTGAGCAACCAACATCTACTTCTACACCTCCTTTTCTTGAAATATTACAAATTGAAGAATGTCTGTATCAAAATCCCTTTGCTACAAGCCATTAAAGAAATTCCAGTTCTAGCCAAAACAATAAAGGAGTTCAGCATAGAGAAACGAGGAAGAAAAACAAAGGAAACAAAAAGAATTCACCTAGTAGGAAAAATAACAGATATAATGATGGGAAAAATTACCATACAAAAATATGTGGATCCAGGAAGTCCAATTGTGAAAACACATATCAATGGAGCTGAAATTCCAAATACATTGATTGACTTAGGGGCAACGATAAACATCATGAGAAAACAAACTATGGAGCAGCTCAAGCTTCCTAATCTTCTTTACACACCTACCTTACTGCAACTAGCAGATAGATCAGTGATCAAACCAGATGGAGTGTTAGAAGATATTTCAATATCCTTAGATTCTTGGGAATATCCTATTTATTTCATGATCTTAACTCCCAAGAAAAATCTAGGAGGACATCCACTCATATTAGGAAGACCTTGGCTGGCCATAGCTGATGCTTTTATTAGCTGTAGATCTGGTGACATGTATATTTCTGATGGTAATTCAATAAAGAAATTCACTCTATATCCTCCAACAAGAAAAATCACAGAAATAGATGACAAAGAATGGATTGATGATGAAAATGACATTCAACCTCTCTTTACTATTTCAGATATTAGTGAAGATAGTCAAATCGTAAATACAACGGAAAATTTTGAATCATCTCAAGAATATGAACATGACCAATTTCAAGAAAAATCCAACATTGAATATTTGTCATCTAGGCAGATGTCTCTTTATTCTATGGAAGAATTTGGTAGCTCTACAATTGAAATCTTTCTAGGGAGAACATTGAATATAAACAATAACTTGGAGAAATTACAAAAGGAAAATATAATCAATACATTACAACAACATTCTACTTTATATGCATGGGAATATACTGAAATGAAAGGAATTAGTACTAAGACTTGTATTCATCACATCTACATTGAGGAAAATTGCAAACTTATCAGACAACCTCAGCGAAGAATGAATCTAAATCTTAGGGAAATTGTGAAAGAAGAGCTGCAAAAACTACTGAATGAAAACTTCATTTACCCAATTTCAGACAGCGAATGGTTTCCCCTTTAGTGATTGTGCCTAAAAGTAATGGTAAATGGAGGGTATGCTTTGATTACTGAGAATTGAATAAAGCTACCCTTAAAGATCATTTTCCTTTGCCCTTTATGGATCAAGTGTTAGATACATTAGTAGGTAAGAAGTATTTATCATTCTTGGATGGTTTTAGTGGTTATAATCAGATTCAGGTGGCACCTAAAGATCAAGATAAAACCACATTTACTTGTCCATGGGGAAATTATGCCTACCGAGTACTTCCTTTTGGGTTATGTAATGCACCTGCAACATTCCAAAGAGCAGTACTAGGAAATTTTTCTGATCTAATACATGATTATGTAGAGGTATATATGGATGATTTTATAGTCTATGGGAATACATTTGAAAAAGCTTTGGAAAATTTGGAAAAATTTCTTAAAAGATGTAAAGAAGCAAACCTTTCACTAAGCCATGAAAAATGTTTTATGATGTTTACAGAAGGTATTGTTTTAGGACATCACATTTTAGGAGATGGGATTAAAGTTGACAAATCTAAATTTGAAGTCATCTCTAAATTATCAATTCCAAATTGCCAAAAGGATGTTAGAAGTTTTCTAGGATTTACAGGATACCATAGAAGGTTTATAGAAAATTTCACTAAAATACCATCCCCACTTTTCAAATTGCTTACCAAATATTGTGAATTCAATTGGAGTTCAGATTGCCAATTGGCATTTGAAACTTTAAAAACAAAAATTCCTGAAGCACCCATTTTAAGAGGTCCAAATTGGAAATTCCCTTTCCATATTTCAACAGATGCTTCAGATACAACTCTGGGATCTGTATTGGGACAAAACGATTTGGTTCCTTATGCCATTTACTATACAAGTAAGAATTTGACTCCCATTGAGTTAAATTATACTGTGACTAAAAATGAATTTTTAGCTATTGTTCATGCAATTAACAAGTTCATACACTATATCATAGGCTATGAAACTTTTGTTCATACAGATCACTCTGCAATTAGATATTTAATGAATAAACCTATTACTAATGGTAGAGTTATAAGATGGCTTTTACTTTTGTAAGAATTCAACATTACTGTGCTAGATAGACCTCGAAAACAAAACACAGTTGTTGATTTCTTGTCTAGGATTCAAAATATCAAAAAAGATTCTCCAGTTGAAGATAAGTTTCCTGATGAATATATTTTTATAGTAACTACTCAAACTCTTTGGTTTGCAAATGTTGCTAACTATTTAGTCATAGGAAATTTACCTTCACATTTGTTTCCTAGAGAGAAAAGAAAAATTATTTAGGTAAGTGCAAGATATTCATGGATCACTAACGGATTGTATAAAACATGCCTAGATTTTATGATCAGAAGGTGTGTCAGGGTAGATGAAATGCTCGAGATTCTTAAGGCATGTCATGATGAGCCATGTGGTAGACACTTTGCTGACAAGACGACAGCCTATGAAATCCTTTCTTTAAGATATTGTTGGCCATCCATTTTCAAAGATGCCAAGGACTATGTCAGGAGGTGTGACAACTGCTAGAAGGTAGGGAAACCTGCTCCTTCAAATGAAATGCCACTACAAGTTCAGGTACTCATTAAAACTTTTGAAAAATGTGCCTTAGATTTTTTTGGGCCAATTAATCCTTCATCTAAGCAAAATAAGTATATATTGGTATGCACTGATTATGTCACTAAATGGGTAGAGGCCAAAGCATTAACTTTTGCTAATGAAAAATCTGTAGTTAATTTTTTATTTTTGAGGACATCATCACTCGTTTTGGTGTTCCAAGAGAAATTGTTACAGATATGGGATCTCAATTTACATCTAAAATGGTGGAGGGTCTTGTGGAAAATTACAAGATAAAACATAGGAAATCTGCTCCCTATCATCCACAAGCAAATGGTCAAGTTGAATCTACAAATAAGGTGATTGAAGGAATTCTCACCAAGACTGTGCATCTACATAGAAGAGATTGGGTAGAAAGGCTTCCTGAAGCCTTATGGGCCTATACAACTATATGGAGGAACACAACAGGACATACACCCTATAAACTTGTTTATGGGAAACAAGTTCTATTCCCCATAGAGTTCCAAATCAGAACTTTCAAGATGGCAGTCCAACTGGGACTAGATTTACTAGAGGCACAGAAGTATAGGTTGGAGAAATTAAATGAATTTGATGAAATCAGGCAAGAGGCAGTTCAAAGGACTAGTATAGTCCAACAACAAAGGGCTAAATGGCATGACAAATATATCAAGGACAAGAGGTTTCAAGTGGGATATTAGGTGCTATTGTTTTATTCAAAGTTTAAATATTTTCAAGGGAAGTTTCAAACTCATTGGCTTGGGCCATATGAGATTGACAAAGTCTTTAGTAATGGAGAAGTGAGGATAAGAACACTAGATGAAAGTAAAACTCATCTTCTTGTGAATGGTCATAGGTTAAAGATATATCGGAAACCAATTTCAAAAGAGGAGTTCATTAAGATTTTCTAAGACAATTATGAAATGAAGCTAGTGAATAAGAATTCTTCTTCTCCACTAACTTAGTCTTTATTTTTCCCAAAAAAAAAAAAAAAAAGACTAAGTCCAACAACAAAGGACTACTATAGTCCAACAACAAAGGGCTAAATGGCATGACAAATATATCAAGGAAAAGAGGTTTCAAGTGGGAGATTGGGTGCTATTGTTTGATTCAAAGTTTAAAGATTTTCAAGGGAAGTTTCAAACTCATTGGCTTGGGCCATATGAGATTGAAAAAGTATTTAGTAATGGAGTGGTGAGGATGAACCAAATCGGATCCATAAACGTCTGACAAAGAACCTTGACTGTATCGAGTTGAAAAAATCCTTAAAGAATCCAAAACAAGATTAAAAACACCCTGAACCAGTGGCCATGGCAACCGACGCGGAACGACGAGGACCTCGGTCAAAGCGCGCTGACCTAGGCCCATGGAGACTGCGTAGGAGGTCGAAACAGCCCTTGGGAGCCCTGGATTGGGAAAAGGAGGTGATTTTGATGCACGATTAGCGCTTTTCGTTGGGCAAACAGGGCCAAAATGGAAAGGCCTTAATCACTCAGTCACGTCGGGAGCCGGAGAACTGCGGGAGGAGAAGCAAAAGCGCTAAAGGAAAAGGGCGAGACCCGCGCTCTGGAAAACCGGCGGTATTGATTGGGGTGCCCTTGAACAGTAAGAGGTTTTGGAGGAGAGCGGAGCGATCCCACTCAACGATCGACGCGTGGCAGCAGAGGTGAGAGAAAAACTGCCGTGATCGCACGCTAACGGTCGAGCAAGTCAACCGCGCTCGACATGCCTATGACGTCGGATTTAGAGGAGCCCAGATCGGACAACTGAGATTGCGCCCAATAGAAAGAAGCGGAATTGACAAGGATTAAGCCTCGTTCTAAAAGGATTTGGAATCCGTTTGACCACCACGGTGGAGAAAGAACGTATGCACGACATAACCGAAGAAACGAGCCGATGAAGCATGCTAGCACTAGTGAGATAGGGACACTTGGCATTCCTTGAGCATTCATGCTGACGCCAAATACAGAACTCCAAGCATAGTTGCAGAAGGAGAATCAACACAGGCGGGAGAGGAACCGAATAGGCATAGGGATCGAATGGTTAAAGCCATGAATAGAGACAGTCGAAAAAAAAAGGAAGAAGGAGGTGGATTTGGAGAAGAGTCCAAGCGACCGAGAGAGACAGTGAACAGTGAACCCTGAGAGGAGGACTGAACATAGAGAACAGTAAAGCCAAGTAGAGGAGACAAAGGGCCGAGCTGACCACAAGCAACGTTGAACACCAGAGAGCTTGAAGACTCAAGCCTTCCCATAGAGGAATCTATCTGATTGATCATCACAGTTGGCTCTTTCCACTGTAGACCAACGGTCACAGAGCTGGTACGAAGAAAAAGAGTTTGTGAACATTGAGTGGCTTGGGGAATCCAAGAACCACCCTACCTAGCAAAATTTTCTTCAGGAGAACTCACATTGAGTCCCTGTATTGTAATTTCTCTGCTACAAGACACAATAAAATAAGGCCACCACTAAAGCTGGACCAGAGATGTAGCCCTGGAGAATAGGGTGAACTCCTTATTAAAAACTGTTTGTGTCTTTGTGTTGCTTACTGTATTTCTTTGCTGTCCTTCCATTTAAAATGTCTATGTATTGGCAATATGATTGATCCGTTGTTTCAATAACACAAAACACACACCAACACATGAGTCTGTAATATCTTTTGTTTAATAAATCTTCAACTGAGGTCACTCATAAGGTGATTATCAGATCAAGTGGTATCAGAGCTCAGGCTATAAGGTTAGACAAGCTTGTGTTGGTTTAGCTGTGAATTTTCACTAGATCAAAGCTCAAATTAGGAGAAGGAGAGTTGGTGGAAACTAATCCTGAAATTGGGAGAGTCTATTCTCGAAAGACAGTGTTAAAGAAGGTTCTATAGGGCCAGACCCTCAATTCATAGAAAGTTTCCTAGCTATAAAGTCTATGGTAGAAGAAATGTATAGGGACTTTAGAAAGCATAAGGATGAAGATTCATCAGGCTCTAAACAAGATAAAGAAGAATATGAATCTCATTCCCATTACCACTCAAAAGGAAAGGGAAAAGAAGAAATCTTTCCTACACCTCCTAGTAGCCCTGTGCATAATAAGAAAGCATCCTTGATTAAACTGGATGTCAAATTTGATTTGCCTATATATAATGGAGAGCTAAATGCTGAAAAGTTGGACAATTGGATTAAACAAATTGATGTGTATTGTAGAGTACAAAACATAGACTCAGACAAGAGTAAGATTTAGCTGGCAAGCATACGCCTAGGAGGCACTACCTTGGTTTGGTGGGAAGGAAGAACTCAAGCTGATATGAAGAAGCATGGTAAGACCATCTCTATCTGGAGTGAATTTGTTGCTGCCATCAAAAATCAGTTCTATCCATTGGCCTACATGCAACAAGCCACGATGAGTTGGAAAACTCTTCGGCAGTTGAAAGGGCAAAGTGTACAAGGGTATACTCAAGAATTTAGAAAGAGAGCATTGATGTTGGGTA
>APFE031587689.1:0-13743 GCA_000404065.3 Pinus taeda | reverse complement strand
GGGACCATCCCAACCCACTGTAAGCAAGAGCAAGGAGAAAAGAAAGCAGAAGTGGAAAGCAAGGAAGGCTAACACTGCACAAAAAGGCAAAGCTTCATGCACTCACTGTAAAAAGGAGGGGCGTGATGATGAGCATTGTTGGATTTTGCATCCAGAGCTGAGACCTAAGAAGTTCGAGGGCAAGAAGAAGAAGACTGTTGTAGCTATTCAAAGATATTTGGGGTCAGACTTGGGAGATGAAACAATCATTGCAGCCACAGGTATAAAAGGTAAGAATTTTGAAGCATCTACTAGTAATTCTGCTGAATCTGTTATTGATGAAGAATATGAGAGAAAAAGGCATGAACTTTTCCATATTCGAGTTGTTTCCAAAAATCAAAATATTGATACTTTGTTTGATAGTGACTCACAAGTAAATCTAATTTCTGAAGCAATTGTAAAGAAATTGGGATCAACAACTACACCTCATAAGAAACCATACCCATTAGGATGGTTGAATGATAAACCACAACTACAAGTGATTAGACAGTGAAAACTCAAGTTTTCTTTTGGGTCAGTATTTGTAGATGAGGTTGAGTTAGATGTAATTCCTTTGGATATATGTGGAATTGTTTTAGGAAGTCCTTACTTGCATGATAGAAAGGCTATTTTCTATAGAGCTGAGAACAAGTATCTACTTATTAAAGATGGAATCAAATACTTTGTAAGAGCTCACAAGCTCAAGAATAATTATACTCTCATATACTCAGGATAGATGAAAAGAATGATAAATTCATGCAAACAGTTCATACTGATGGTTGTAAAGGAAAAGACACCTAATAAGACCAAAATAATTAAGGGTTGTAATGCTGATCAACAAGTTGATATAGAAAAGATTGTTTTAGAGTATGATGTCTTATTTCAAGAACCTAAAGGTCTGCCACCCAAAAAGGGAATAGTACATGATATTATTTTGTAGCAAGATGTTCCTTTGCCTAACATTGGGATGTACAGGTTGTCCACTTTAGAGAATGCTGAAATCAAGAAGCAGGTGCAGGAGTTGCTCGAGAAAGGGTTCATCAGGCCTAACACATCACCATGTGGGTCACCAATCGTCTTGGTGAGAAAGAAAGATGGCTCATGGAGAATGTGCATTGATTACCGAGCATCGAATAAGATAACAATCAAAAAACGTTATCGCCTTCCTCACATAGATGATCTTTTAGATCAATTGAAGGAAGCTGTTTATTTCACCAAGCTGGATTTGCACAGTGGATACCATCAGGTTAGAGTTGCAGAGCAAGATGCATGGAAGACTGCTTTCAAAACAAAGCAGGGATTGTATGAATGGCTGGTTATGTCTTTTGGCTTGACCAATGCCCCTGCTACTTTCATGAGATTAATGAATGATGTACTCAGACCTTTTCTTGATGATTTTGTTATTGTGTATCTGGATGACATTCTGATTTTTAGTAAAACATGGGAAGAACATTTAAAGCATGTTAAGTAGAAATTAGATGTTTTGAAAAGAGAAAAAATTTATGTTAAACTCTCCAAATGTGAATTTGGCAAAACATCTCTAAATTATTTGGGTCACATAGTAGGGGGAGGTGAATTGAAAATAGATCCCTCTAAAGTGGAAATCATCATAAACTGGCCTAAACCCAAGTCTGCTACAGAAGTGAAAAGCTTCTTAGGATCAACATAATATTGGAGGAAGTTCATTTCAAAATTTTCCTCAATTGCAGCTCCCTTACATGCTTTGACATGATTGAACAAGGTGTTTCAGTGGGGAGGCACACAGCAGAAAGCCTTCGAAACCTTGAAAGAAAAAATTAGTACAACACCTGTACTAGCACTGCCAGATCTACAAAGGCCAATTGAGATCCAAACTGATGCCAGTGACTATGCCATGGGAGCAGTGTTGACACAACACGGTAAACCCATATGTTATCATTCTGAGACTTTTAATCTTGCAGTAGTTAACTATCCTACATATGATAAAGAATTGTATGCATTAGTTCAGAGTGTGAAAAAATGGAAACATTACTTAATGGGCAAAGAAACAGTAATACACACTGATCATCAACCACTTCAATACCTACACTCCCAAACTAAATTGCAACAGTCAAGACATTACAGATGGATGGGGTTTCTACAACAATTTCATTTAGTCATTAGATATAAAAAGGGCATACATAACAAGGTTGTAGACATGTTGTCTACACCCATTATAAATGCATCTATCCTACTTAAGCATAATTCTGTGCTGCATGAAAGCTACATAGAACAATATGCTCAGGATATGGACTTTAAAGATGTATATGCAACTTCGAGTCAAGGCAAAAGAGTAGAAGAATTGGACTATCATGTGAAGGACCGACTCTTATATCATTGTGGGAAACCTTGCATTCCACAAACTGAGAGAGCAAAGATAATTATGGAAGCACACACTTCTTTGATATCAGGTCACTTTGGGGTAAGTAAAATAGTTGCACAGCTACAAAGGTTCTGCTATTGGCCGAAAATGAATGAGACAGTTTTTAGATATGTAAAGGGGTGTGCTATGTGTGCTAAAAGTAAGCCCAGCAATAGAAAACTGGGCCTGTACACTCCCTTTCTAGTTCCTTCTCACCCTTGGGAAAGCATTTCCATGTGCTTCGTTGGAGGATTGCCTAAATCTAGGAAAGGTCATGATTATCTATATGTTGTTGTGGATAGGTTCAGCAAAATGTGTATTTTGATACCCTGTAGTAAACAGATTACAACTGAACAAACTGAAAAATTATTCTTTGAACATGTATGGGTTCATTTTGGATTACCCACTTCTATTGTATCTGATTGAGGCACTCGATTTGTGGGGAAGTTTTGGTTAAGTCTGTGGGAACTAATGGACACCAAGTTGAAGAAAAGCACAGCTTTTCATCCACAAACAGATGGCCAGACATAAGTAGTTAACAGGACGGTGATCCAACTACTGAGAGGATATTGCAGCAAACATCCTAAGCTTTGGGATGAGCACTTGAGCTATGTGCAACATGCTTACAATAGAGCCAAACACTCTTCTACACAGAGATCTCCTTTTGAGACCTGTTTTGGTTTCATACCAAGGTCTCCTTTGGATTTTGTCTTTGGTAAAGATACCATGGTTGATAGACACAGTGATGTGGACAAGGAAAACTAGGTTCATTAAACAGATCCAAGAGATCCACCAAGCAGTACAGGAACAGCTGGAAAAGAGCCATGCAAAGTACAAGGCTAGGCATGATAAGCATCGGATGGAGCATACTTTTCAAGTTGGAGACCAAGTCTGGCTATATATCAGCAAGGACAGGATGCAAGGTGAAGGTAAAAAGCTAAAGCCTATCAGGTATGGACCCTTTAGGATAATTGAGAAAATCAGTGAAAATGCCTTCCGCCTTGATCTACCAGCTTACATGTACATCTACTCAGTCGTGAATGTAGATTGCTTGAGGTTGTTTGAACCTTCAATGATTGAGGACCCTGAAGAGCAGAGTCAATTACCTTCTGTTGATGACCTGCTACCTGAATATCTTAATGAGTTGGAGGAAGACACCGTGCTGGGCAGGAAGGTGAGGATGACTCGCAGTGGATAGGTGGAATACCTCAGGATTGGGCTTAAAGGTTCAAAGTCGAGCAGTGCGAAGTGGATTGAGATTGGACAAGTGAGACAACAGTTTCCTCACTTAGTCGATGCTTGAAGAAAACCAACTTTTGGTGGTCCAATAACTTTTTCAGTAGGGAGGCTGTGATCCGAATTGGATCCATAAATGACTGACAAAGAACCTTGACTGTATCGAGTTGAACAAATCCTTAAAGAATCCAAAACAACATCAAAAACACCCTGAACCAATGGCCATGGAAACTGGCGCAGAACGACGAGGACCTTGGTCAAAGCGCACTGACCGAGGCCCATGGAGACTGCGCAGGAGGTCAAAACAACCCTTGGGAGCCCCGGATCGGGAAAAGGAGGTGATTTTGATGCGCGATTAGCGCGGAAAATAGGGCCGAAATGGAAAGGCCTTAAGGACTCGGTCACGTCGGGAGCCGGAGAACCGCGGGTGGAGAAGCAAAAGCACTAAAGAACAAAGGTGGGGCCTGTGCTCTGGAAAACCGACGGTATTGATCAGGGTGCCCTTGAATGGTAAGAGGTTTTGGAGGAGAGCGGAGCGATCCCACTCAGCGGTCGACGCGTGGTAGTGGAGGTGAGAGAAAAACCGCTGTGATTGCGCGCTAATGGTTGAGCAAGTCAATTGTGCTCGACGTGCATATGACGTTGGATCTGGAGGAGCCCAGATCAAACGAATGAGATTACGCTCGATATAAAGAAGTAGAATCGACATGGATTAAGCCGCGTTCTAAAAGGATTTGGAATCTATTTGATCGCCACGGTGGAGAAAGAACGTATCCATGACATAACCGAAGAAACGAGCCGACAAAGCATGCTGGCACCAGTTAGATAGGGACACGTGGCAATCCCTGAGCATTCATGCTGACGTTGAACAGGGAACTCCAAGCACAACTGCAGAAGGATAATCGACACAGGTGGGAGAGGAACTGAACAGGCATGGGGATCAAATGGTTAAAGCCATGAACAAAAATAGTCGAAAAAAGAGAGGAAGAAGGAGGTGGATTTGGAGAAGAGTCCAAGCGATTGAGAGAAACAGTGAACAGTGAACCCTGAGAGGAGGATTGAACATAGAGAACAGTAAAGCCAAGTAGAGGAGACAGAGGGCCGAGCTGACCGCAGGAAGCGTCGAGCACCAGAGAGCTTGAAGACTCAAGCCTTCCCATAGAGTAATCTGTCTAGATTGAGCATCACAGTTGGCTCTTTCCACTGTAGACCAACGGTCACAGAGTTGGTAAGAAGAAAAAGAGTCTGTGAACTCTGAGTGGCTTGGGGAATCTAAGACCACCCTACCTAGAAAAATTTGCTTCAGGAGAACTCACATTGAGTCCCTGTATTGTAATTTCTCTGCTACAAGACACAATAAAATAAGGCCACCACTGAAGCTGGACCAGAGATGTAGCCCTGGAGAATAGGGTGAACTCCTTATTAGAAACTGTTTTTGTCTTTGTGTTGCTTACTGTATTTCTCTGCTTTCCTTCCATTTAAAATGTCTGTGTATTGGCAATCTGATCGATCCGTTGTTTCAATAACACAGAACACACACCAGCACATGAGTCTGTAATACCTTTTGTTTAATAAATATTCAATTGAGGTCACTCATAGGGTGATTATCAGATCAGAGGATAAGAACAATAGATGAAAGTAAAACTCCTCTTCTTGTGAATGGTCATAGATTAAAGATATATTAGAAACCAATTTCAAAAGAGGAGTTCATTAAGATTTTCCAAGACAATTTTGAAATGAAGCTAGTGAAGAAGAATTCTTCTTCTCCACTAACTTAGTCTTTATTTTTCCTAAAAAAAAAAATATTGTATAAGGTTGAAAACCAATCATTGATTGGCATACTTATACAGAAAATACAGGGTGAAAATTAGAGGTTTTTGACACCCTATATTTTCCATTTTCTTTCTATAATAAGTAGTGAAAAAAAGCTACAGTCACTCTACAATTTAGATTATGCAAATTCATCATCTCATATCACCTCACTCCATTTTATTTTTGCAGTTTCACTTCATCTCATTGTTTCAATAATTTTTCCAATTTTTCCTTTTACAGCTTTTATTCCATTTTTCATTTTATTTATCATCTTGTCTTACATCTCATTTCATTTCACTTACATAGCCACTTCCATTTCATTCATGATCCATAAGCCATATTTCACTTTCTTTTTCACGTTCTGCAGCTGATTCTATTCTGCAGCTAATCTGATTCTGCAGCTACAATTTGTTTATCAGTTCAGGCACAAGTGTACAACTCATAATAAAATCATGTATGCAGGGAATTGAAAAAAAATCAATTTTTGAAGACCAACCATGCTCAAGGTACCTGTGGATCAAAATAAAAAAAATTAGTAATCGAAAGGTAAAGGTTCCAAAGGTAAATGCAAAGATTTATTTCAAAAAGCAATTTGAAAACATAAGTTTGTATAGTATGTATAATCACATGTCTCCTTAATTGACCATCATTTGATTTGACTGCCATTATATCTCCGCCATATCTTCCATCTTTAATGACAAAAAGTCTCAATGATTTTTTCATAAAAAATCTCCGCTTCAAACTCCATAACCTGTACTCAAATGGTCCTCCACAACTCCTTTTGTTAATGGTCAATGACGATGTGACCTACCTATCTATGACTCCCTAAACCCTTACTGGCTATTTATTACATGCAAACCCTTAAGTTTAGCTCTACTATAACACATAGTCATTCTATCACATAGACAACAACCATTCCATTTTCTATATACATAGTCATTCCATTTTCATATACACACAGTCTTTCCATTTTCACATACACACAGTCATTCTATTTCTTAAATAGCACTCATTTTATAGACAGTAAGAGTAATTTTGAAGGTTAACCGAAAACAGGGGATATGGGGCTTATTTTTAGGACAAAGCCCGTAGGGGTAAAGTATATGGAGGGGTATCCACAACTTAAAGGGATGCTATAGAAGGCCAGATGGTTAAATTTATTGAGAAATTTGATAGCTACCACAAGGAAATTACCAAGTCTTTTGCAAGGTCATTTGATGGCACAGAAGTGGAGATAGGAGATATTAAATTTGCAGTCACAGAAACCTTCATAGCAGAAGCAATAGAGCTGTTGAGACAAGGAGAAAGATGGTTTAAAAATAAGGAATTTCATGGTGAATCTTAGAAAGTGATCCTTAGAAACCTAGGTATGGATGTTACAATATTTAGGAAGGGAATTCCTATTTCAGCACTCAAGAAGAAATGGGGTAATATGCTATTGATATTGCAAAAAATTCATTACATGTGAAGGAAGATTCGGGTTTATGTATGTTTACCATATACACTTATGAATGAATTTATTAGAAAATGGAACCATCAACCTTCCCTTCTTCCTTCTAAACAGTCTAAGAAGGATGGCTACAAATGTCCAAAAGAAAATTGAATCCATAGAAATAACTATGTATCATCATGGATTAGTGAAAATACTACTTGAATTCAATTTGAAAAGTACAAGGGATACTTGGGAAGATTTCTTGTTAAGAATTTTTTTTCCAGGATGCTCCAGAGTCACCTGAGGAGAGTCATGTTAAGAAAAGTAGGAGGAGAAATATTAGCATTAACATTCCAAACAATTCTGAAACCTCCTCACAAAAGAATGATGCAGAGACAACTTCTAAAACAGAGGTTAGAAAGCAGACTAAATAGAAATGAAAAATGAAAGAGAGAGCTGAAGAAATCAATGAAGACACTCTTGAACCTTCATCACCACAAGAAGATGAACAGTTACTCTTTGAAAGACTGACCAAGATTAGGGAGAAAATCAATAAAAAGAAGGAGATAGGGAAGAGGAAGAAGGACACAAGAGAAGAAACCATAAGCTTCCAAAACCTGAGAAGGAGCTCTAGACTCTGAGGTAAGGTGAGGAAGGTAACATCAAAAAGAGCTCAGTTCATAAACTTAGAGGAAGAAACCCTAGTTCAATCTCCTGACAGTATTCCACTTGAACACAGTCCACGAAACTATTCTCCATAGAATTTTGAAGGCAACCCAAGCAGAGCTTCTCCTGGAATAGACCCAGTATAGTAGCTGTTAGGTTCCTATACCAATAGGTGTCATTTTTCATGACTGACATTGAAGAGATCTAATATGTTCATACTCTTTGGCTGGTTTCAAAGGTTTTCCATATTCACAAGAAATCAAAAAAGTTAAAAAATGTAAAGAGGGTATGCCCTAAAAGAAAAATCAAAGGGCAAGAAAAATGAAATGGTCAAGAAAGTGAAAGAAATGAACCCCAAACAAAGGACCATGAAAGTATGCAAATCCAAAATGCCACTACTATTCTATTTTGTAAAGATCTGATGGTGGACAAATTGTTCATTTATGCCACCATGGATGGATGGCCAAACGGTTTAATCTTGGCCAAGTCATGTTTGAATTTACTTGTCTTAGAGATAGAGAAATAAAACCTGTCCAAACTGTTCAATCTTGGCAGTTAAATATATAGGTAGAGAAGTAAAGGAGCTCAATTGTTAAATATGAGCCCTTGGAGGTTATAAGGGTAGATATAGATAGGATTCCAATGAAAAAAAAAGAGGATTGAAAGGGTCTGCTAGTCCAAGTGCACCCATGGAAAAAGAAGAAAAAAGGTTAGGAATAGTAGGCTGGGTAGGCAGTTTTGGTGTTGCAGAATCATTTTTGTGATTGATTTTGTCTCTTAAAGATATTAATGCTACTAACATCACAAGTACCACTGCAGATGTTGGAGGTAGCTCAAGCAAGGCATAACTAACTCCGCCTCATCCTTTTCTCATACCATTTACTAACTTCCCCCAAGGATATTGAGATCTGCTCAATGCTCCTAACTCACTCCATTTCATGAAAGAGCCTAAGTAAAACCACATTCTTACTTTGGGCAAGGAAGCCACATTTCTTGTGTAAAACCCTTTTCATCCCCTTAGCCTAATGTTTTAAACATTCTAAACTTAGCACTTTCCTTTCAAAAATCTCATATTAACAATTGACTTTATTATTTAAAACCCGCGCAAATATACCCCTCTTGTATTATGTTTATAATAAAAACCCCACTTATTAATATTTCCTGTCCCAGGTTATATAACCATATTCACCATGTTAGGGATTAATACATCCATTTAGGATTTATTAATAACCTGTCGTGTGCCCGAAAAACATTAAAAAACTATGATTTAATTGATAAGGTCCCGCACTGTAACCCTCCATCGCCTCCGAAGAGCACCAGCCGTTCGATCGGCGCCTTCCCATCGGATGGCTCCAGTTCATATCACTAGCCTCCGTCCACCAATGTTTACCATCCGGGGAGCTGGTTGTATTGCCGCCGTACTAGGGACACACGACACTCTCCCGTTGTGCTCACTGCCCCTTCGCCCAAAATTGCCCTTGCCCAAAAGCTGTGCGGGCCGATACCGCTTACCACCCTCTCGCTGACCCCGCCCGCTGACGTCATCGCCGCGTCACCGCCATGTCACCTCCATGTCACCCTTCTGTACCCTCCACTACACGACAAACTATCCCGTCATGCTAACGTCATCCGACCAAAAAGCGCCCAAATCCCCGCAAAGCCAAAATTTTGTTAAAAAGTCGTAAAAACGTCATTTTCGCCCATTTCCATTCGTTCTTCTCTACGAAACTATTGCATGAAATCTACATCCACTTGATTGTTTAAAGTGTACAAAGCTACCACCTGGCCAAACGAGCTCCAGCGTCGTGCCCAACATCTCATCCTGCAAACAGCAATTACACTGATTCGCTTCTAAAAACAGGTATTTACCCAGTTTCCTCCCGAACTCGTAATTTCAGTTTTCCTCTGCAAATTTTCCCAGGATATCCAAATTCAAGTTAGAATTCAGCCTGCAACTTACAAAGAAAGGCCCCAGAACTGCTCTTTTTGCCCATTTCTCCCACAAAAACTTGACCTCCAGTTAAAAACACCATAGGAAAACATGGAAACTCCGGTGACCCTCAATGTCGCTCCCCTTAATGCACCTCACAAAGAGTTGGAATGATTGCCCTTGGCTGATAGATATTTTCAAATTCAAGACTTGATTGGTGACAAAAACCACCTTAAGGAATTTTGTGAAATTAGGAACAATCACCAAAGTAACTCGGATCTCTATGGTATATGGGAATCCAACCTACCTATGTATTACCTCCGCTTAGTCAATGTTTCCCTTGACATTATCTGCTTATGCTATGCCAATTATGAACCTACCCAGAGAGCAGTTATGACTCCATTTGGGACTATCCTCTTTTATATAACTCCTGAGTCCATCAACGAGATGTTACGCTTCAAACCCACTCAGCCTCTGGCTCCTCTTTCTATGGGATTCTTGCTTGAGCAGGGCCCTAAACTACCTAGTTTAGAGATAACCCATATTGCTCAAACATTTATGAGACCAGATTGCGAGCACAAAGAGCCACCTCCCTGTGTCCATGCCTGGTTCAATGAAGTTGGAAAATTCATTATTGATATCGTATCGTATATCTTGGGATTTAAGACAAGTGAATATGTTTATGAGACCACATTAGTTTTTTTGTCCATATTTACTCCAGGACAGCCCCCTACTGTCAAATATGACTATGCTACATTCATTGCCAACAAGATCCATGACCAATTCCTGAGTCTAGATAGAGAAGGAGTCTTCAAGTATACATCTTATATATCATCTGTTTCTATATTATCAGCTAGACAGTTTTCAGTTTCCTATCAGAAAATTAGATTCCAAAGGAGAGCGGAGGTCTGTGATCTTTTGGACCTCAGTCTTCCACCATGTCCATGACTCCCCTTATACCTACTATGAATTCATTGACTTGTTTATACATCCTGTCTCCTCTCCACTGATGAGAACTCCTCCTCTCAGACTCTCTGGTGATTTGCAGAAGATTTTATAGCTCTCCAAAAACTACCGAATAGGTGATTGGTACTTCTACCAGAATCACACCGAGATCAGAATATATGGCTATGAGTTGTGCCCATATAAACTGCCCAAGTATGTGCCTATGAGACTATTTGCACTGGAGTATTTCAGGCAAATTATCAATGCATACTTAACTCACTTTTGCAGTGCAAAGAAAAAGGCCCAGCTAAGAATAAGAAGCCAGTTAGGCCCTTTTATCATTAACAAAAGGGAAGCATGGGAAGATGTTGATAGAATATTGGGGGAAAAACTTAAACTGAAGAAAGGTTTCTGGTGGGTACCTTATGACCCAAATGGCTTTATAAATGACAGGAAAGTAAAATACAAGCTGTCAACCTATAAACATTCTAGGCTCCCTGAAATAGAGAAATTTGCTAATCAGGATGAGTGGATAGAGGGCACATTAATAGAAGGACCTAGTCAGCAAGAAGTGATGGAACAAGCAATGAAAGATCTTGAAAAGACTCTTGACCTGGACTCTTTTGGACATGTATTTTTCAAGCTGGCTCAACAAACAGGATTGGGCACATCCGCTACTGGGACTTCTCAGCAGCCTACACAAGAAAGCACTACACCAGCTACAGGGACATCAAAGGGAAAATAAGTGCTAGATACAGAGTAGCACATAATGACAGATCAGCCAACAACATCAAAGGAACAGGGCCAAGGGAAAATTCCCCCTGCCCAAACCAAAGCACCAGAGGTACTAGCATTGCAGACTCCTCTTAATGAGGAAAAGGGCAAGAAAAGGGACAGGGAAGAAGGCACACCTATGAGTGGACCAACACAACAAACAGGGGAAAAAAGGAAAAGAATGAACCCCTTATCAGAAGATGAATTTATTGAGGAAACCAAAGGCAGTCTAAGAGGGGAAAAGATGGTTAGCCATGAAACATCCCCAGTGATAGAAACATCCACCAGCTCTCATAGGTAGGACCTAGGCAGGCAGCGTAGTGTGGAAGTTTCATTCACTAGGCCGCAAAGCAAACAAAGGTCTGATATCAAAAGAACATTCACGGAGATAAAGGTCGAGAATGACCCATTGAGGCTGCAACTTTACAATCAGTTTCTCAAGATGACTCCCACCAACCAGCAAAGGTTAATGTCTGCATATGACATCAAAGAAGGTAAAATGATCTTGAGCCACTTTAAGCCTAAAGTGCAACAGCCACAATTAGTAGCTGACTATATCAGGACAAATCTGGAGGTTCTTGCCAAAGACATTCATCCAATGGACCATATTGAGTTGCACAAACAAACTGGAGAGATGGTCTACTCCACCTTGGCAGATAAGGCAATGCTGGCTCATAAATTGCAAAACTCATTAAACAACACCTCTGCTTAGATAGATTTGGAGAAGGCATCTTCTTTAGCCAAGGACAACAAGATAAAGTCCCTAGAAGATATTATCATCAGGATGGGGCATGATCCCAAGGATGCCAAAGGAATAAAAGTATTGATTAAGAAGAAGGAAGAGGACATTATTGCCCTTAGGAAACAATTAAAGCTTCCCTCTACTATGCATCCACAAACCACAGAAGTTGTATAACAGAAGTCAGAGGAGGACATGATGGACTTGCTTATGAGGATGAATGAAAGGTGAAGTGAAACAGAGCGGGCATTGGAGAAAGTATTACAAGAAAAGCAGGGAGAGTCGACCTCCCAGCCACCTGAAATAGCTCCAACAGTCACAACTGCTCCTCCTACAGGTATAACAACAGTGCCTCCCACCGTCCCGGCATCAACAACAGAAATTACTACAGCTACCCCAGCAACAGCAACAGGCAGCAACACTACCATGACCACAAAGGAGTTAATAAAGGCCATGGAGGAATTAAAACTCCAAGTATCAGAATTGAAAGAAGCCAAAGAGAAATTGGCAAAATTAGAATTGAGTTATGATAGATCCAAGATGACTGTGGCAGAAAAGACAAGAGAGGTTAAAGCATTAGAGAACAAGGTGAAAGCATTGGAAAATGACCTCTCTTTAGATAAGCCTCTGGGAGAAATCAAAGGCATTCTGTGGGCTAACATCAGTCAATCCATTTGTAATGTGTGGAGATCTATTCAGGTTATATATGAGCAGATTGACTTAATAGTAGCAGCCCAAGTGGAAATTCAAAAGGCCAGAACTTTATTAGGACATATGCCCAAACAGGACAATAGGCTAATTCATTTTTTGAACACCAAAACTAGTGAAGAACTAGCAACACTGGACATCAGAGATAGGACAAGCACCATTCTAACCATTAAAAGAGTTCTGACCATGAGAACCCTAATGCAAAATTTGGAGAGGAGGTGCCAAGACATGCAGGTGGAAATTGATTCTTTTATAGAAAGGTTTGCAGTTTTGCATGAAAAGGGCTTGCCAAGTCTGTTGGGGAGTAATCAATGTCTGTTGAGACAAGTTGAGTACACACACAAGTTGAATAAACATGCTGCTGATCAAATAAATGCATCATCAAGTACTTCAGGAGAAAAGGCCCTTCCATCTGGCCAAACCGTATACAACAACTTGGAAAATCTATTTTATATAGAGCATGAAGTGAAACATCTTTTCACAGTCCAGCCTAATTTCTTCAGGTACACAGATGCTGATGAGACTCTGAGAAAGTTGCAAAGGCATAAGTTACCAGAAGAGCAGTGGTGGCAAAGCATGTTGGAAATTCTATAGACATATTTATGATATCTTTTATATCTTTGGTAAATCGAAAGTTTTGGTACCATGTGCCATAAAGCGGAGAATAGAAATGGATGAGGGTCATGCGGGGCAACAATATCAAATTAGAATTAAAAACACCCGAGGAAGTCGGGGTAGCAGCACGGAATATCAGTGGAAAACAGCTAACAGCTGACTCACCGATCCTAAAGTCAACATATCTCACGAACTGAGCAATCAGCACAACAAAATTTACTTCTTCATTTATTTCTCCTTGTTTTCAAGATCATTTATTTCTCCTTTTGAGTAGGTAGAATGAGTTATTGCTAGATATTATCTCATTGAGATATTTTGTAAACATTTTTGTACAAATACCTCCCCAAGCTAAGTATTCGGGGTTGGTGATACATTTCTTAGACTGCGTTGTAACTCTGAAAATCTTCTGAATACAAAAGCTGTTGGAATCCATTGTGGCTAGACTCTTTGAATGTGGAATTGATAGCAGAGGAATTGTTACAGAATTC
>APFE031587685.1:0-13948 GCA_000404065.3 Pinus taeda | reverse complement strand
TAACACTGACAAAACAAAAGTTATGATTATCAAATCCAAGAAGGACACTTAACGCTAATTTTATGTATGACAATAATAACTTGGAGGAAGTGTATTCTTACAAGTACCTAGGAATTGATATTCATCACAAGCTCAACTGAAACAATAGCATTGAGAAAAGGATTAATGGGTGGTGCAAAGCTTATTTTGGTCTTGCAAATAATTGTAAAACCACAAACCTCGTAACGTGGGATAAAAAAGAAGTTCCTCTTTGAAACTTTAGTCACTCTTGTTATCTTATATGGATGTGAAGTCTGGGGTTGAAGCATCTCTAGAGAATCCTAAAGAAAGATTAAGCAAATCCAGAAGCGTTTTTATAACGTATAACCTAAAAATTAAAAGTAATACACCCTATCTTATTCTCCTTATAGAAGTATGTCTTTCCCCTATCGAGACCCAAGCTATGACTAGGCTTCTGGTGTACAAGCACAAAATCAATAATAAGGGAGATCATAGACTTCCTAAGCTAGCTTTAAATTCCAGCCAAAAGCATCTAAGGCTCAATCAGGGGTGGTATAAAGACACGAGGACCTGGTTAAACCATTGGGAGATCAACGAGAATGATGCATTGCAAAACATTAATAACATTAAGGATATTGTTACTTCTAAGTTCAAATAAAAAATGAGGTGTGAAAAAGACTTAGCAGCTAAAAGAAAATTAAGCTATTATAAGAAGGTCATCAACGCCACCCTAGAAGATCAAAAGTATCTCTCTCTTTTAACTATCTCAAAGAAGAAAATTAATATAGCGAAGATTAGAACGAACTCTCATGAGCTTCATAGTGAAACAGGTCGTTAGGCAGTTCCTAAAACACCATGGATGGAAAGGATTTTCCACCTCTGTGAGAATAGGAACATCGAGGATGAAAACCACTTCTTCTTAGAGTCCCTCGCGTACAACCACATTAGATCTCAGTTTCATAATCTATGTCACAATATTGACCTTCCTAGCCTTTTACGATGTCAAAATTATAGTGAGCTTGGGAGGCTTCTCTCCAAGCTTTTTGAGCATAGGAATAAAATCTTAAATCAAACAAAATAATTTGTTTCTTTAGGTCCAAATGACCAAAGTTTCGTCTCAGTGGACATTAACCACCACCATCATCATCATGAAGGTTTTGGTCATCATCGAGGCTGAAAACCACTTCTTCTTAGAGTTCCTTGCGTACAACCACATTAGATCTCAGTTTCATAATCTCTGTCACAATACTGACCTTCCTAGCCTTTTACGATATCAAAATTATAGCGAGCTCGGGAGGCTTCTCTCCAAGCTTTTTGAGCTTAGGAATAAAATCTTAAATCAAACTAAATAATTTGTTTCTTTACGTCCGATAGACCAAAGTTTGGTCTCAATGGACATTAACCATCATCATCCTCATCGTCATGAAATTTTTAGTCATTTGGAACCTTAGTAACACAAGTGATACACACAAAGTGATACATAGAGAAATCCTCTTTTGAATTAGCCATTTTTTATAATATAAAGTATTTAATTAAACTTTTTTAATCAAAATCCCAGAAAAATGTGCATTTCTTTTTATGATATATACAATTGATTTAAAAATCCTGTGAAAAAACTCATATTAATAATTATTTAAATTAACAATGTGGCAGAAGGAAATTGATGGATAATGGGTTACTCTCTATGACTGATTTGTATTCATTATTTTATGGTTTAGTTTTGGGAGCAATGTGTTTGTATGAATATTTTGGTCCTTTGGAACCTTAGTAACACAAGTGATACACACACAAGCGATACATAGAGAAATCCTCTTTCGAATTAGCCATTTTTTGGTAATATAACGTATTTAATTAATTTTTTTAATCAAAATCCCAAAAAATTGTGTATTTCTCTTTATGAGATATACAATTTATTTAAAAATCTTGCTTAAGTTAAATGCAAGAAAAACTCATATTAATAATTATTTACATTAACCATGTGGCAGAAGGAAATTGGCGCGTTACTCCTATGACTAATTTGTATTCGTTGTTTTATGGTTTAGTTTTGGGAGCAATGTGTTTGTATGAAAGTTTTGGTCCTCTAGAACCTTAGTAATGTTGGAGTTAATGGTCACATTCCATATTTAAGGAGTTGGTTTGTGATGGTTGAGAAATTCTCTCAACCTCTCTATCTAAATTAGGAATAAGTTGGATCTCAGGAACTCTATTTAATAGAGTGATCTGAATGTAATCTGTGTGTGTGAGTGTGTTTACACATGCACCAATTGTGCATAATATAATTGTGTTTCTGTAATTGTGTGTAATTTTAGTTGTTTTTATCATGGTATCAGAGCTGCTAAGATCTGAACCTGTGTTGTGAGGAGGGGCATTTGAATGTTAACTGAGCAAGAGATCATAAAATCGGGAGGAAAAATACTGGTGGGGAGGCTGTCGAGGTTTCGAACGCGGTACCTGCCGAGAATAATAATGAAGAAACGGGTGTGGAATTGATGGGAAAAGATGAAAGGAATGATAATAATTGTAAGTCTTAGAGTATTTTGATTTCTGGGTTTGATGAAACCAGCCTGAGCAGCGATCTCCTGAGCGTTTGAAACTGGGCGTTTCTCTGTTCTGCCTGAGCAACGATCTTCTGAGCGGTGCTATTTTTTGGCCTCGAACATCTTGACCAGAAAGGGATGCAGTCAGACTCGCCGACTTCTTTTCTCAGATCATTTGATGCGTTGAACCTGAATCGATGCTAATTAGATCTTATCCTGGCAGTAATGTTTCGTGAGATTCCCTGGCAACGGTGATCGGAAATCAAACATCTCCGTCGGCCGAAAGTAAAACATGTATGCATTTTAGTTTTACGCATCGGGCCTTCTGGTTCAAGATTGGCTTCGAAGGGTTATGGTATGGCCTGCTTGTTGCTCAGATTGCATGTGCTTGATTATGATCGGAGCTGTTTTTATCAAGTTGTTACTAGCTACTATCGGAGTTCAACGAGTAGCAGCACAAAATAAGCGAGCTCCAAGTTACAGATCTCAGTAAGGTGCAAGTGATTTGGAACTTGTTGATTCGGATTGATTTTATACGATTCTAGAGGCTGATCTAGTTCCATAGTAGCCCCCATGAGCCTCCACCTCTCACGTTAATATAAAACAAAAGAAGTTAAAGGCCTCACACTTTTGTTGCGAGTCTTGTGTACTAATACAATACAATACCACGTTTACACATAGAGCTTGCTTCGTATATGAAGTGAGAGGAACATTAGTTTATGGGTGTTATAGATTAACAAGTGAGAAAACTAACTGATCGAATCATAAATGAAGATCGCAGGTTGTTCTTCCGATTTGTGTTTGTTCCCCTTCAAGTTCTTTTTGTGTTCGGACCGCGGGGTGGATTTTACAATGGCTCAAATGGGAGAGAAGGGCGTTGTTTTCATCTGTCACCTGGAGACTAGTTCGAGTGGCCAACGACCGTGGTGTGAGCGGCCCATTTTGTTCTAACTTGAGAAGGCAGTGTTTGGTGCATTTTCTGGGATTTATTAAACTCTTTTAAAATAACCAGCAGTTCAACTATGTGTCTGATGCCAGTATGCCAGTACTTAAAGATTAAGTAGCAGTATGGCTCAATATGGATGGTTGTCCAGATAGTATGGCAGTTGCGGATCTAGGGAATGATCCCTCATTAGTGGTAGACGTGGAAGTGGTTTCCTAATGAGGTTATGCGACAGATTGGGATGCTGTCTAGTAATTGACTTCGGGAGATCCTTGATTCGGGAGTTGAGAAAGGAACTCGGGAATCCAACTTGCCAACTACACCTTTCTGAGGGTTACGAGGCAACTTGATGGAGCATCTACTGACGAGCTTGATTATTTTGTTATTTTGATGTAATGTAATCATTAAGGGGGGATGTTGGAGTTAATGGTCACATTCCATATTTAAGGAGTTGGTTTGTGATGGTTGAGAAATTCTCTCAACCTCTCTATCTAAATTAGGAATAAGTTGGATCTCAGAAACTCTATTTAATAGAGTGATCTGAATGTAATCTGTGTGTGTGAGTGTGTTTACACATGCACCAATTGTGCATAATATAATTGTGTTTCTGTAATTGTGTGTAATTTAGTTGTTTTTATCAAGTAACACAAGTGATACAGACACAAGTGATACATAGAGAAATCCCCTTTCGAAATAGACATTTTTAGTAATATAAAGTATTTAATTATTTTTTTTAATCAAAATCCCAAAAAAATATTCATTGCTCTTTATGATATATACAATTGATTTAAAAATCCTGCTTAACTTAAATGCAAGAAAAACTCATATTAATAATTATTTACATTAACCAAGTGGCAAAAGGAAATTGACCGGTTACTCGACTGGTTACTCTCCATTACTGATTTGTATTCATTGTTGTATGGTTTAGTTTTGGGAGCACTATATTTGTATGAAAGTTTTGGTCCTCTGGAACCTTAGTAACACAAGTGATACACACACAAGTAATACATAGAGAAATCCTCTTTCGAATAAGCCACTTTTGGTAATATAAAGTATTTAATTAAATTTTTTTAATTAAAATCCCAATAAATTGTGCATTTCTCTTTATGATATATACAGTTGATTTAAAAATCTTGCTTAATTTAAATGCGGAAAAAAAAAAACTCATATTAATAATGATTTAAATTAACAATGTGGCGGAAGAAATTGACCGATTACTCTCTATTAATTTTTACTTTTCATCAAATTCTATGAAGTTGGGTGGGATGCCTAAAGGTAAGTGATTTTATCTTCTATTTATGAATTACTTTTTGTTTTGTTAATTTTTATTTTCAATCATGTTTTATATGGTAGGATTCTTTTTGAAATTACACCAAATGCAAAATATGAAATTGAGTGGGATGACTAAAGGTAAGTGATTTTTTCTTCTAGTTCTGAATGACTTTTTATTTTGCTAATTTTTATTTTCAATGATGTTTTATATGGTAAGATTCTTCTTGAAATTATGCCTTACAGCATTTCTTTTGCAACATTTGATGCAGTTGCTAGTATTTATATACATTTAAATGTTTCAATTCCATCACTTTTTTACATTTAAAATAGTGCAATTCCTACTATTTATTATATATTAATGTTTCAATTCCATATACTTCTTTTATATTTATATTTAAAACTTCCGTTACGAACAGAATATTGAAACTTTATTTTTTAATGGAAATTTTATAACTTCGTTTAATATTTATCTTAAATTTATTAATTATTATTATAATATTTTAATGTTATATATATTTTTATTTTAATGTTAAAAAAAATATTTTCAATTTTTTATTTCTTAAAATTATAGAGAAAATTTTTAAATAATATTACACCATGTAATTTAATATATTCTATATATCATGATACATCTAGAACAACTATTAATATATGAGGTTTAACAAAGAATTACTTACCGAAAATTGAACCTTAATAATTGAAATATTCTTAATTTTACCATTTAATTTAATTTTTAAATTTAAAAATATATTATATAAAATCTATAAAATAGTTTGGTTTTTAAATGATTTTTTATATAACAAAATTGATTTAGAATTTATGATATAGGAACATAGGCTTTTTATACTTCGGGGGTTGACGACTTTCTATTAATTAAAATCCAAAAGTTTTTCTTCGTTTATGGAATTTTTCTTTATTTATTTTAATGACATTTTTATAATTATTAATTATTTTTAATTATATAATATTTTTTTTATCTGGAAAATATTATAAATATAGAATTTAACAATAATTGTAATATTAAAATATAAATACAAAAATTATAATTATATATATAAATATAAATTCGATATCTCTTTCTCTTAATAAATTTACTAGGAAAGAAAAATCATGTTATATTTAAAATTTATTAATTTTTGATTATTATTTCAAGGATAAGTGATTTTTACAGTCACATATTAATTTTCTATATAAAGTTGATATATCCTATTTAAAAGATATTGATAACAAAAAAATATTTTAATGTTAGGTTATAAATCAAATATTTTAATATGAGCACATATTTTTTATGCTCAACATGAAGTGAATTTGAGACATAACACATACATATATAGTTTATTATGGAGATGGATGATATCAAATTCTCAAAAAACTAGATAAACTTGAACTCTATTTTAATTTCAGATAAACATTATGATATTTTATTTATAACTATTGTTAAAGCATTTTTTTATTGCCCTTATTTTAAAAACTACTTCTACTCACAAGAGAGTAATTGAACAATTTTTCCAAATAACCATCACCCAAGATCTAAAAGAATCTACTTCGAGCCATGAATGATTGAATTTGAAGGGGTATTTTTCTATGTGAGCATCAAAATCCAATTCTAAAAAGATTGGCACATGATACAATAATTTATCTTGCCATATCTAAGATCTGAGCCTCTCCACTTCGTTTTTCATTTGAAAAACCATCAAGAATATATCAAGGTGTTTTACGATACCATCCTCACTAGTCTTGCCATTTCTCCATGTGCGAGCTCATGTAAAAGGGACAGTATCACCCTCACTAGTCTTGCCATTTCTCCATGTGCGAGCTCATGTAAAAGGGACAATATCACGGACATTGAAATTTTGAACCATCTCCAAGAAGTAAGATACCAAAGGATCTAAACAGGATCGAGATTCAAATCTCCTACTAAAAGGAGGGAATGGTCCGAGAGTAGGCCATTAGATTGGACGATATCCAAAAATTCTCTTCATTCACCATAGTGATTGTAATAGTTTACCAACTTGATTGGAATGGGAGAGCCTATTCTGAAGCATTCTAAGATGATACCAACAGAAGATGAGAAGGCTTGAAAATAAGTTAATTTTGGATCCCTTAAGGATATTAACCCTCCAAACAAGCTAGTGGAATCCATTGCACAAGAAAACCATTACCAAAACAGATGTCAAAAAGCCTCCCTAGCATTCTCCCACAAAACTATAGTTTCCTATAGCAAGATAATAGAGGGCTAATAGATATCTACCAGTCACTTGATGGAGATAAATTTAGAGGTCCCTGCAACCTCCCTAATGTTGAGGGACATGACAATCATTTTGAGAAATCCATTGAAGGCTTATGTACTCTAAGGGCCCTTGAAACAATATCATTGTCAGAAGGAGGAGTCAAACTAAAACCTCCCTAGATACCGTCTCGAGGATTGATAATGTCTAGATGATTGATAATGGTTACATTTTTAAATGGTGAGCTAATATTAGTCAAAATATTTTTAATAAGGGATGGCCCTGAGAATATAGGGATGAGAGTCATATTGAGGGCATCCTTATGGGTGAATGTATGAAGATGGGTTACACTTTTGGGCCAAATTTGGTGAATTGAAGTCTTCAAAATTCATATAAACATTATGAATTTTGATTCAGAGTAAAAAGGACAAATTGTGGAGAATTATGTTATTGTCCTAATGAAATTTTTTGCAAAGAAAATTTCAGTGTCATAATATTTCAATTTTTCATTAAATTAAATGCTTGTCCTTGCAAATTTTTACACATCTTAGAACAAATTGTGGAGAATTATGTTATTGTCCTAATGATATTTTTTACAAAGGAATTTTAGTATCATATAATATTTCAATTTTTCATTAAATGAAATGCTTGTCCTTGCAAATTCTTACACATCTTAGAGGTATGTGTGTTGTTCATGTTAGCATAACTTAATTTAAATTGTGTAATTATATATATATATATATATAATATATATATATATATATATTATATATATTTACTTACATGAGAGAGCTAAGTTTTTCATATTAATTTTTTTTATGCAAAATTATATGTTTTATTTTGTTTTCAAAGTTGGCAAACCCAAGAGTACTCTTTAAAGAGGACTCATAAACAAAGTTAGTGGTATATTTTGAAAAATATCATATGAATTCGAAAATGTCAAATTCATATGCCATTGGATAAATGATTCCTCCATGAATCCAACATGATCAACTCCGCCACCTAAAAATAAATTTTTCCCTAAATACGCCAGGGTAAAAAATAGTGTCAAATGGTGTTGCCGGAAATTTTTCAAAAAAAACACTGAAATGATGGATTTTAAAACTTCAGAAGAGCACATAACATTTCAAATTAAAATAGCTCCATAGAGGATTTTGTAAACCCTCAATCTAGACATTTATGTGTTTAAAAAATGCTGTCTCACCTAATTTATGTGTTTAAAAAGCGCTGTCTCACCTAATTTTATAAGAAGAAACCACAAAATGATTTATAAAATTAATAAATATTTTCAATTTCTCACTCTATAGTATAGGTTAATTTTCCAATTTTAAAATAGTTAATATAATAAAAAAAATAATATTATGATAAGAAGCATTTAGGGAAACAAATTACAAATAATAAAGAGCATTACGAAATTACATAAAGTGAAAAATACCTTTCAAAGATATTCAATACAAAATAAAGAATGTAGTTCACAGTATTCTTCAAGAAGAAAAAAAGTGTTCATTATCGGATCAGAAGCATTGGAAGATAATCTTCCAAAGGTGGAAGGAGTTCCTTCTTTTTCATATATCAAGGCATAATCAACAATGTTTGCTACGCAATATGAATGGATATAAAAAATTGGCAAAGATATAAGGTGAATATCATAAAATTCTAGTGACAAGGGCTGTGCAGGAGTTCAAGATTTTCATAAAATATAGCGTTGATATTACCCGCCACTCAAAGAAAGTTTGTATATCATGACTCTGCATGTATTATAAGCCTCAATCCATTGCGGATGTTGTATATATACAACAAATAACGAATAATTAATTAATACGTGTTAAAAGAAACTTGATGCATGCATGTCAAGCCTAGGATTATTTTATGCGGTTATCTATACCAATTTGGTACCCAAGATTTTTTGTGTGGTTACCACTCAAAAGAAGACACATTTTTTATTTTTTTTTATGCAAATAACAACACACAGTAAAGTAACTCAGACTTAAATAGAGTAACAACGGGTTGAAATACAAAGTAAAATAAAAGATGCATAGTAAAACTAGAAATATAATTATCTGATTTAGCGTGAAAAAAAATATTTTTTATTAATATTTTATGCAAAAATAAAACAGTTACACAGATAAAACCTGAGACTTCAGCGCATTCCCTGTGCTGAAAAACAGAAATATTGCATTGTCATTGTAACTGCTCTCTAGTTATGTGTTGTAATACACTGTATCGGCCCTTAAAACTGCGCTTTAATTTTCTACTTTGGTCTACAGACCTCCAATCGCCTGTAAAAAATTCACTTCTGCTCCCTTTACAAAAGACTTGTACTGACAAGTGAATATAGAAATCTGGAAACTTCATGTGACAAGACGAAATCTGGAAAATTCATGTGACAAGACAAAAACATAAAGACAAAGTATCCACAGACAGTCACATAAATTAATATAACAAGACAAAAACATAAAGACAAAGTATGGGCGCACAGTCACTTAAATTAATTCTCTGCAGTTTCATTTAGTGAGCAATAATAGCCTAGTCTTTTACGCTGATAGACAAAATCTGCTCCTACTGCAAAAGACGTCTTGCTTGACCCGTTTGTGTATTTTCTGAAAATGGTTGTTTTCAAATGTTTAATGCAGTGGTTGGGAGTAAGTTTCTAATACTTTTCCTTAATCACAATCTTTGACATTCACTATGCCAAAATAATCTTTTAAATAGACAAACTTATTTCTTTGTGAAGATGTATGTGAACCTCTTTTGTGACCTGCCGTGATGCAAACCAATTTTTTCATTGTTTATCAACTCTCTAATAAATTATATTTTATATCAGTGTGCTTTTTCTTTTTGTGAAAAATATAATTCTTAGAAATAGCAATTGCAGAATTGTTGTCACAATAAATTGTTGTTATTCCTTCTTGTTCCTACCATAAATATAGCATTCTTCTCATCCAAACTACTTGATATGTTTTTGTTGTTGCATTGACATATTTAGATTATGTTGTCGATAGTGACATTATTGGTTGCTTCTTGCAATCCCATGGAATGGATCCCAAACCCATGTGAAATACATAGCTTGACACCCGCTTTCTATCATCAATACTTCCTACCCAATCACTGCAGTGTAACCAACTAGCTTAAAATCACTTGCTATATTGTACAAAATACCATATTCTTTTGTCCCTTTGACATACCTTAGTATTCTTTTGGCGGCTTTTCAATGTGTCTCCTTTGGTGTCTCCATGAATCTTGACATCAAGCTCACTGCATACATTATATGAGGCATAGTTGTTGTCAAAGACATCAAGCTGTCAACCATACTTTTGTATAATATTGGATTGACACTATTTTTTAAGTGTCCTTCGTTGTTACAACTTCCCTTGTTATTACACTGATCTTCTCTTAACTTCAACCCCATGACAGTTGAAGTTGGTGCAGGGTTGTTGTCTTGCATGTTAAACCTCTTCAAAATGTATGAGACATACTTTTCTTGAGAAATAAAGAACCCATTTTTTGTTTGCTTCACTTCTATGCCAAAAAAATACTTTAACGACCCCAAATTTGTCATCCCAAACTCACTTTTCATGACTTCTTTGAAATCAGCAATGAGGAGGTCATCATTCTCAGTGAAAATCAAATCATCTACATATAAAACAACGATAAGAAGCTTATCATTTCTCTCTTTGATGTAGAGAGCAGGCTCACAATCACAGTTTTCAAAGCCATTTTGCAACAAGTATGCATTTATCATGTTGTATCATGCACACGGTGTTTGCTTCAGCCCATAAAGAGCCTTCTCCAACCTATACACTTTGTTTTCTTCGCCTTACACCTCATAACCCGATGACTTATCCACATATACTTCCTCTTTCAACACTCCATTCAAGAATGTTGATTTCACATCCATTTGGTACACCTTCCATCTATGTTATTTAGCTATTGATAACACTCTGCATATTGTCTCCATTCTTGTGACTGGCGCAAATGTCTCTACATAATCTCTTCCATATTGTTGCTTGTATCCTTTGACAACCAACCTTGCTTTATGCCTTTCTATCTTTCTTGTAACATTGCTTTTGGTCTTATATACCCACATGACACCTATTACTTTTTTTCCTTCTGGAAGGTCCACTAAATCTCATGTGTCATTCCTTTCTATTGTTTCCATTTCTTCATTCATTGATGCAACCCATTTTTCTTCTGCAACAACATCTTCAAAATGAATTGGATCTCCTACATTACAAAATAGTGCATATCAAAAATTCATACCTTCGCTACTATTAACTTCATTTTTCTCATAAATTTCACTTAAAATTCTAATTTTTTGTCTTCTCATGCTTGAAGATGATGGACTTGACATGTCACTTGATGTTGTGCTTGGAGAAGATGATGTTATGTCTCTGCAATGAAATTGGACTAGTATTTGCTTGATTGTGTGACACTATCTTATTCCTTGTTGATGGTGTCACTTGATGACTATTTTGTTGTGATTGAATAGGTGTATGAGGAGTCACCAATAAGGAATTACTTTATCCTGTCAATTTCCCTTTATCTTCTTGTGGTATGCTTGTTGTTACATTGATTATCTTCTCCAAACTTCCATCTTATGCTTCATCTTCTATGAACTGCACATCTTTGCTCATTATTATCTTCTTGGTTAATGGATTATAAAACTTGTATGCTTTGGATTTATCAATGTATCCAACAAATATGTATTTCTCCCCTTTGTTGTTGAACTTCTTCATCAATTCATTTGGGACATGTGCATAAGCCACACATCAAACACTCTCATATGAGTGACACTATGCTTCCTTCCACTCCCTGATTCTTCAGGAATCATATTCTTAACACTTTTGGTTGGACACCTATTTATAATGTATATTGTGTAAGTGATAACTTCAGCCCAATAATCATTTGGGAAATGCTTTGTGTTCAACATACTTCTTTCCATTTCCATAATGGTTTTGTTTTCCTTTCTGCAACACCATTTTGTTGAGGTGTATACCTTGTTGTAAATTGTTTGTGCATACCATGCTCCCTACAGAAACGTAAGAAGTCATTTGAGATGCATTGTCCACCTCTATCAATCCTCAAAACTTTTGTCTAATGTCCACTTTGCTTCTCAACAATAGATTTGTATTAACGAAAGCGCTCAAACACTTCGCTCTTTTGTATTAAGAAGTAGACCCATGTATTCTTTGTATAATCATCTATGAATGTCAAAAAATAATAGTTGTTGTCAATTGATGGTGTTTTCATTGGTCCACATAAATATTAATGGACAATATCCAAGGGTGCCTTTTCCTTTATTGACTTTCCTGCTAGAAATAAATTTCTATGTTGTTTGTCGAAGATGCATGCTTCACATAAGTTGTTTGGTTTTTCTGAGTGGTAATCCCTTGAACATGGCTTTGTTATGCAACAAATTTAAGCCTCCAAAATTGATATGACCAAATCTTAAATTGAATAACCAATTTTCATCCTTGACCTTTTCTTGAAAATTTGTTTGTGTCACATCATCTACCTTTCTTTCATCTTGTGAATCCATTAACAATTGTGCTTGTGCACCTTCTTCCTTTAAATCTGGTCTTATCTTTGAGGGAAACATTCTATTGCTTGTTATTTTGATGTTTGCAATCAACTGCTTACTTGGATATTTATATAATATTATGCATTCACCATTTTTGAAAAAGAAAGTGTAGCCCTTTCGCATGAGTTCTCCAATGCTTATCAAATTGTGCTTCAAACCAAGGAAAAATATACATATGAAATATATTTACTCCCCCTTCTTCATTAGAATGTCCACTCTTCATTTTCCCATAAAAGACACTTTATTATCAGTCCCTAATGCCACTTCAAATTTCACAATTTCATCTAGATTGGAAAACATTTCTATGTTCCCTTTCATGTGGTTGCTGCACCGTGAATCCAAAAACCATACATCTTTTTTCTTCTCCTGTGCTACATTGCAAGCAAAAATTATATTGTCTTGGTTTTGATTTTACTTTGTGAAATTTTCATTTGGTTTGTTACTAAGATCATGTTGTCTCTTCCTACATTCATTTGCATAATGACAATACTTCTTACAATAATGACATACAACTTTAGATTTATCATACCTATGACATTATGCTTGATTTTGACTTGGATCTTGACTTGGATTTTGATTGATGCTTCTTCCACTTGAGCTTGAAGAGTTGCCTCTTCCAACTTTATGTGGACTTCTTCCTCTTCCTCTAGTATTTGATCTTCATCTACCTCTACCTTGACCAATGGAAACTTGTGTCTTAAATGCATGATCAAATGAAGAATTTGATGTTCAATTCAACCTATGCTCATGTGAAATCGATGATGCTTGAAGTTCATCCAATGAAAATTGTGAGAGTTCCTTTGTTTCTTCTATAGTCACAACAATAGAGTCAAATCTTGATGAAAAACTCCTTAGAATTTTCTCAACTATCCTCCTTCCTTCAAGTGTCTCACCATGAGACCTAATTTGAGTAACTCGTCCAATAACTTGTGTGAAAAATGAATCTACATTCTCAGTCTCCTTCATGCATTTTGTCTCAAAATCTCTTCTCAGCATTTGTAGCTTGGTTTGCTTCAGTTTTTCCACACCTTGATAAGTTGTCTACAAAATATCACATGCTTGCTTGGAATTTGTTGGCGCTACAATCATTGGAAATATGCTCTCATGCATAGCTTGAAAGATGTAGAAGAGGGCTTTGGAGTCCTTCCTATTGTCTCTCAGCAAATCCTTTTATAAGTATGACAATGCATTGTATGTTGTTGCATCTACTGGTTCTTGGAACCCATTCTCCATGAAGTCCCAAATATATTGAGAAGAAAACAAAGCCTTCATTGTAACATCCCAATAGTCATAATTTTTGCCATTAAACTGGGGTATTTGTGGGTTGGTCAAGATTGTGCTTAATGTTGTTGCCATCTTTAATTGCAAAAGAAAAAAACTTCTTGAA
>APFE031587679.1:0-11330 GCA_000404065.3 Pinus taeda | reverse complement strand
TGAGATCGAAAAATTGCTCCATCTGTAATATCCATGTTGCGGGATCCTTGCCATCAAACTTCCTCATATCAATTTTTTGAATATGGCGGGTCTTCAATCCAACATTAGAGTCTATGAAATCATTATTAACATTTCTTTTGTTCTCATCATGAGTTTCCTTTACTAGCCTTTCACCATTAGTAAGCATTTCTTGTAGAAACTTTGTCAAATCTGTCTTCAAATCTTCCATGCCTATCTTCAAATCTTTCTTCAAATATATCTTCAAATTGTCCATCTTAGCTTCCATGCCATTCATCTTAGCTTTTGTTAGCTTTTGTGAGAGTGACATTTGTTGCAATTGGTCTTGTAATTTTGATATATCATGCAGCATTTCTTCCTCTTCTTCATGCGTCATGCTAGAGCTTTCAGGTTGCTTACTAGGTGTTTGCATTTTCTTTCTTCAGAGCATCAATTACCAATAATAATGCTTTACTATGCCCTTTGAATTCCTTCAAACTAATTTTTCAAACCAAGCTTATGCCAAAAATTTAAAAAAACTACACACATTTTTTCACTTTGTAGGAGCTCGATATTGAATCTGATGTATCTCTGTAATTTTGGATGATCCAGTTTTGAAATTGCGAATTTCAGTAGCCCTCTGTGTCCTCTTTCCAATGCCACCAGTCTAATACAAATTGGATTCTCTAGGGAAGAGTTATGCCAAATCTCCCAAGTGACCTGATTATAGATTAGTTCAGTAGAGCGAAATTTTACGACGTGCCACGTGTCCCTGTTTCAATATTTGGCTTTGAACAATATACAGAAGCAACTAAAATCTGTCATCTTTCTGTACCTTCTTACAAAATGTCAATCCGATGCTCAGAGAGAAAGTTATGAGGATTTTTCCCAGGTCACCTGTTTGGAATGTAATTCAGGAGTCTGCAAAAAGACCAATTTCCTTTGATCATATCTCTGAAAATATAGCACGAAAAGCTCTGACATTTGGACCCGTGGTCTAGTGTGATTTCGTCTCAAATGGTTTTTTTTTTTTGCTTCTGAAATGTCACAGAAAATAAGTTATAGCGAAAATTCCACGATGACCTATTTGGAGCCGCAAAACCCTAGAATCCAAAAGCTCTGATACCAAATGTTATGAAACTAGCTCACAAAAAGATAGAAAAGATAGTTGAACACCTTAGAATTCAGCCTCTTCGAGGGGGAAAACTCCTTTACATTACACAAATGAACAATTCTTGGATGATACAAATGACAAAACCTCCTTTCTATATATAGGAGTCTAAGGGAGTCACAATATAACCCAGCCGACCTAACAATAATAATATAAAGCCACAAAAATAACAATAGAGGGATTCTATGGGCACAATAATAACAATATGGGCACAATAGGGGCACAAAAATATTAATAAGGGATACAACTACAATAGTAATGGGGTAATAACTAGTATTATAGGGACCTAACAATTGCATACACAAATTCACCCAAGATAGAGATAGTCTTCCCAGGTCTTTTCATGTCAACTTGGGTTCTGCCTTCCCACCAAACCAAGGCAGTGCCTCCTAAGCATAGGCTTTCCAGCTGAATCTTACTCTTGTCCGATTCAATACTCTGCACTCTGCAATACACATCAATTTGTCTAATCCAATTGTCCAACTTTTATGCATTTAGCTCTCCATCATATATAGGCAAATCAAATTTAACATCTAACTTGATCAAAGATGCTTTCTTGTTATGCATAGGGCTATTAGGAGGTGTGAGAAAGTTTTCCTCTTTCCCTTTTCCTTTTGAGTGGTCATGGGAATGAGACTCATCTTCTTCTTTGTGTTGCTTGGAACCTGATGAATCTTCACATTTATGCTTTCTAAAGTCCCTATACATTTCTTCTACAATCGACTTTATAGATAGGAAACTTTCTATGAATTGAGGGTCTGGCCCCACAGAACCTTCCTCTGACATTGTCCTCCAAGGATAGACTCTTCGAATTTCAGGATTAGTTTCAACCAACTCTCCTTCTCCTAATTTAAGCTTTGATCTAGTGAGCATTCACATCTAAAACCAACACAAGCTTGTCCAACCTTACAGCCTAAAGCTCTGATACCACTTGATCTGAAAATCACCCTATGAGTGATCTCAGTTACAGAATTTATTAAATGAAGGTATTACAGACTCATGTGCTGTGTGTGTGTTTAGGTTATTTAAGCAAAGGATCGATCATATTGAAAATACATAGACACTTGAAAGTGGAAAACAACAGAGAAACACAGTAAGCAAATACAAGAACACAAGAAATTACTAAGGAGTTCACCCTATCCTCTAGGGCTACATCTCTGGTCCAACTTTAGTGGTGGCCTTCTTTTTATTGTGTCTTGGAGCAGAGAATTACAATGAAGGAGCTCAATACGAGTCTCCTGAAATAGATTGGCTTGGCAGGGTGGTTCCTGGATTCCCTAGACCACTAGAGTACACAGACTCTTTTCTCTGCTAGCTTTTTGACCTCTCTGGTTTGACAGATCCTCTCAGGGATGGCTTGAGTCTCTCAAGCTCTCTGGTGCTCGACGTTGCCTTTGGTCAGCTCAGCCCTCTGTCCTCGTTCTGATTTTTGCCTTTCTAGTTCTTCTCTTCTTTGTCTTCTGTCTTCGGTGTTCCATATTTCAGTTCCCGATTTCCTTCTTCTTTCTCCATCTGGTCTATACATGGCTTTAAAGCCATTCGATCTCATGGTTGTTCGCTTCCTCTTCCTCTCCATCGATTCACCTACTACAGCTTCGCTTGGATTTCCCTGTTTCGACACCATCATCAGGCTCTCAGGGATGGCCACTTGTTCTCCAGCAAACCATGATAGCCTGCTTCGTTGGTTCGATTCTTCGGTTACGTCATGGGATGAGTCTTCTGCCACCTTGATGGTCAAAGTGAACCTCAAGTTCTTCTAAATCGCAGCTTAATCCTTCATCAGTTCCGTCTTCTCCATAGGGCGTGATCTTAGTCGTTAGATCTGGAGCCCCCAGATCCGACGCCATTCGCTCTTCCCGCGCAATTAACTAGCTTGACTATTAGCATGCGAGAGGCGATTTTCTCTCTCCTATGCTTGCCACGCGTTGGGCGCTGAGTGGAATCGCTCCTTTTTCATCAAAATTGCTTACTTCCCATGGATGCCCCCGATCAATACTGCCTGTTTTGAAGCGGGTCCCACCTTTAGTACTTAGCCTTTTGTCCCACAGTTTTTCCAACTCCCACATGACCGAGTGCTCGGGGCTTCTCCATGTTGATGGTTTTCACCCAGCTCCTTCTGTTTCCCAATCCGAGCCTCCCAGGGGCTAATTTCGCCTCCCGCACAGTCTCCATGGGCCTCGGTCGGCGCGCTTTAACCGAGGTCCTCGTCGTTCCACGCTGGCTGCCACTTCCATTGGTTTAGAGGTGTTTTTGATCGCTATTTTAAATCCTTTGAAGTCTATCCTGACCTAGTACAACCATGGCTCTTTTTATCCTTCTTTATGGATCCAATTCGGATGAGGAACTCACACCACTTTCGTGTGTCCTTCTTTGTCTTCGTGGTGTTGTTATTTTCTTGTGGCTTCAACAGGTTTTCCTACATCACCTCGACTTGGATTTGTCCTATTTTCTACAATTTGCGAGCACCTTTCCCTTACTTCAGATTCACAGATCCAAAGTCTCACTTCTTCTATTTAAAGTTCTGCTCGATCTTGATAGTGTATTGGTAGGAAACACCAAGCGAGGAGATGTCTAGGAACTCCATCTCATCCTGGATGTATTTGTGTAGATAACTATGGTACTTCAGTACTAGATGTCACTCAGAATCCTTGATACCAAACTTTGTCTGAAGGGTATAAAAAATATTTGTGAAGTACAATGCATCTTGGCCCCTTCCCCGTCATAGTGTGGTCCACTTTATGTACTTATCTTCAAATCTCTTGACAAGGTAATACTTCTCCCTGATGGTGTCCTATAAAGAGTTTCAAGTGGGTGCAGTTGAAAACATTGAGGGTTCCCTATAATCCTTCTGCTCATAGAAGGTTTCCCACGAGTCCTTGTCGTGTGGGGCAACTTTGAGGAGTGCAAAGTAATATTTTCCCTATTGGAAAAATGAAGAATCAAAACATACCTTTCCAACATATTTAACCATCTATCTATGACATATGCATCTATTGAGCCTGCAAATATGGGAATATCAAATTTGACTTGTACCTTGAAGGCAGTGGTGCCTCCAGAGTGGTTGTTAGATGAAGATGTGTTGCCTATGGGCATCTGTTGAAGGATCTGTGAAAAGTTGTCCATCATCGCATTGATTTGTCGCTCAAGGGCTTCTTCAAGCAATATTTTGAAGGGATCTCCTACTCCCTCATGTTTATTTTATTCTACCATGTGAGTTCGTCAGGTTTTGTGAGGTTGTTCTTGCAAAGGTTCAAATAGTTCAAGCCCTAAATCCTTATACCCTAACCTCCTTGGGGACATGCAAAGAAAAACAAGGAAAGAGTAGATTGATCTAATACTATTGATCCAAACTTATGAAAGAATTCAACATAATACATATATAAACATAAATACAGAGATGCAACATAAATAAAACTTCATTTCATTAACATCAAAGAATTGAAATATGTTTATTTATATAATGGAAATAAACTAGCTCAGGCGATGGTAGCATATCTCTGAGAAGAGGTGGCAGCTACATGGCTCTAAATTGTGTTACAATGAGGCTCAAATGCCTATTCATTATTGAGAATGGAAAACCCTAAACATCTAAAAACCTAACCCTAGGAGATGAAGCACCAAAACTATGGGCCCCGTGGGGGTAAATTGGTACATCAACTTGCCAGGGTCATAACTTTAGCATACAATCTCCTTTTTACGCGCATGATACCTCATTAGAAATATCTATCTGAGGACTATAACTTTTGACCACAAATGTGAGTCATAGACTTACATTTTATCATTTAAAAAAAATGTTGTTTAGGACCTCAAAACAGCTCCGGAAGTTGAGGACCCTAAAAGCTACCAAAAATAGTAAATAATGCTACAATTAAGGAAACTGAAAAAATGAAAGAAACAATGGTGAGGATCCAATTTGAATATTTGGGTGGACACCAATATCCACTTGGATTAGCTTGGATACCAAACATGATCTAGGACCTTTACTTCATTGATGTTTTTAGAACTGCATGAAAGAGCATGTAAAAACCATATGTGAAAGCACTTAAAGAAGAAGAAACATAAAGGAGACCATAAAGACAATGCACACAATGTTTGATAACATAGTTATTCCAATGTATACTATATCTCTGGGCCTTGCTTCAATAGTGGGGAGGTTGCTTCATTGATCTCAACAAAAATTAAAATGAGTACATGGAAAAATACATTGTTATACCTTCAATCCTAGGAGTGACCTGAAAATGGGCTACCCAAATCCCGAAATAGACTACACCAATGAAATCCTCTCGAAATTCTGTGTAAATTGAGTATAAACTTGATTATATTCTATCACCTACAACTTTGGCCCCTTAGAGAATATTTTATATTCCACTACAGATTCCCTACAAGAATATTCCTAAAATATTCCCCCATAATATACCCATGTCCCGAAAACCATGTCGCATGGTTTTTATGCATGTTTCCACCTTTACACAGTTCCAAGTTAGGGTTTTAATGCCCTCCCTATTGATCCTCTGTTGTTTTATACATTTCGTTGGGCGAAGACAACAAAGTATGGGCCATTGGCCCAACAATCATGTGGCTATGTATAAGGTGTTTGGTTGGGGTGTTCAAGGATTCAAACATTCTCTCGTGGCCATTTTTTTATTATTATATGAAATAGTGTCATCGAGTTTGAATGAAATCACCAACTATATGCCACTTGTCACAGTTTGTTGTTGGGGTTTGGCAAGTCCGCTAAGTTGGTGAACCTCCAACCTATTTTCCATTTGATTTGCCAACCGCCAAACTAAACTATCGTCATTCCTCATTTTGTACCCCACTAACTTGGCCCAATCCAGGTGTGACTAGCCAACCACAAAGTGACAAGTGGCACCCAAATATTGGGTGACGTAGTGCCCAAAGATTGGGCCATGTCGCACCCATGGATTCAGCCACTTCAATCATTACCCTGCCATATCGTTCAACCCATGGCTGAGATATGGCATTACCTAGTTGGCCCATGAAATTCCATACCTAATGACAAAGCTCATGATAGGGCTGCCATGTGGCAACTTATGGGAGTACCACGTGGCACCCTAGAGTCCACTTGCATTTTTCTTTTTCCATAAAATTTAGATGGGCATAACTTTCACATATAGTGTCAGATTGAGGTGTTGTTTATATCATTGGAAAGCTCTTGTTGAGCTCTATGATTTGATGTTAGTTTTGCTGAGATTTGAGGGCTTAAAATTTTTGGCCTTTTGGGGTCCTCTTGGATCAAGCACATAGAGAGGATTTGTGTGTTGTAGCAGCCCATTGGCCATAGGCCATACTTCTTTGTACTCACATCCATATTTCCATTTAGAGAAAGACAGTAGAGCAACCTCACCTTCTAGTTGGGTTATTCTCCGGAAAGGATTTCCTAGAGCATATCTAGTGTCAAATGTGTGTGTGAGATGTTATTTTTCCATTCTCTATTTTCTGTCTAAATTCAATTCACACGCATATACTATTAAAAGTGAATCCACAAACCCAAAAGACTAATAAATCTGTAATAGTGTAGAATTTCATATTTTAAATCAAATTTTATGAAATCTATTGTGATGAACTAGGCAGTGGAATATCCACAATACTAAATGGATCATACCAATTATGACTCAATAAAAGTGCACATAAATTGAATTAACATTCTAAAAACTCCAATAAACTAGATACAAAATCCATACCTAACAAACACACCGTATATTGATCCATCCAAAGGTATTATAAGTGCATAGCCTCTAACAATTTGTTACCAAATCAATACTATTAACATGTTCAACTACATCAATGATGACCAAATCAAGCAATCAAATGTGAAATTTATGGACCAAGTCAACCGTGTCAACCACAACAAAAAAACCTTGGAAAATCATTGGTAAAGCTCGCTCAGCTTTGTTTCTATAGACAACTATCTGATTGATAACTATCAGAAATTTTTTGAACGAGTATAGGTCGATATATAATCCCTATACCACATCTTACTAAATTAAAATATTTCCATTCTCCATTATTTGTGTTCCTTTTACCATTTAATTAAAAAATATTGATAAATATTAAATGTAAATGTTATTTTTTTCAACTTAATTCAAAATGAAAAGATATTCTTAAAAGTGATCATGAGCATGTTATCCTTAAAGGAAAATATAACGTCTCATTGGGTGATGTCTATTGTTGTGGCATGCTATGTGGCAGACAACTTTGAAAATTACCATGACCATGTTGTCCTTAAAGGCATATATGATGTCTTGTTGGGAAATGTCTATTATCCTGACATGCCACATTTTGGAAAGCATTCAAACTTACCATGAACATTGTCCTTAAAGTGTGGTAGATTATGTAATTTTCTCGCATGGTTTATGTGAGAAATTGGAGGAAGTTTTGATTGGAGATCAGCTATGGGAATTGAAATCAAATCACAAGCCAATTTATTTATGTTTCTCTTGGATTGGAAATAAACAATTAGAGTAAAAAATTCAGCATGTCCAACAAAATCTCCCACAGGGAAGAATTATTTTGACCCCAGAAAATTGTATTACTTTCAAAATGACACTAGAGAGGCTCTTTAAGGATAAAATTACAGTTCATAGCCTTCATAGTCATGAATTAACACATTTAATTCAATGCACACTTGCAAAGTGCAAAAGAGCAAAAATCAAGAAGTCTGAAACAAATTTCTATTTGGTTAATGCTTGGTTTGATGAGGAATGCAAAAAGGCAAGGAGAATATGGAAAGAGTCCAACAAGGATAACATAAAGCTCAAAGATTACAAGTAGTTATTAAGCAATAAAAAGGTTGATTTCATGGCTTCAAGGAGGGAAGAACTAATCTTCCTTGGGAAAAATAATCCCAAACTATTTTGGAAGGAGCTCCAACCGAAAAAGATACAAATTGAAAATAATGTTACAGGTTCTAAATGGTTTGACTATGTAATAAACCTCTATGAGAAGGTTCCCAAGGTTGACCCTTCCCCCTTGGTCAACACTGATACTGAACTATTCATGGCACAATAGGTAGAGATGGGTATCAAGAAGTTGGGTGTTGGAAAAGAAAAAGACCTAGCTGAACTCTAAGCAGAATATCTAAAGTGGGGCTCAAAGATTCTTACACCTCACATTACAAAAATCTTCAACAACATCATACAACAAGGGCTCCCCACATATTACACAACTAGTTTGGAAATACCTCTTTTCAAGAGTGATGTCATCAATAATCCCTCCAATTATAGGACCATAATGATAAATCCTTTGTTTGCAAATTTATTTGGAAGCATGCTAGAAAACAAAATCAGCAAGTGGGCAAAATAAAGAGATAAGTTTGCTAAAGGGAAAGAAGGTTTTAGACCTAAACATTCCACAGTTGATCATTGTATAAATTTAAGGCACATCATTGAAAACGTTTGGGATAAAAATGAAGAAGTCTTTTGCTGCTTTGTTCATTTCATAAAAGCGTTTGACTTGGTTCCTAGGGATAATATTTGGCACAGAATGGAGGAACTTGGGGTTCCTAAACATTTGAGAGCAGTTGTGCATAGGCTGTATGAAGAGGTGAAAGTCAAAATTAGAACTTCAGCAGGCATTTCTGAAAGTTTTAGAAGCAATATCAGGGTCAAGAAAGGTTTCCCATTGTCTCCTACCCTTTTTAGTTTATATATCGACAAGCTTGAGGAGTGGTTAAATTCACAAGAGGGTGATGGTATCTATTTGGGAAAGTTTGTTATAACGCTTCTTTTGTATGTAGATGACCTTATTCTAATTGCTAAATCGGCTCTTTTTTTGCAAGAGCACTTACTGTCCCTTGAGTATTTTTGTAGAAGTGTGGGGATGCAAGTCAATATCAATAAAATGAAAGTAGTGGTTTTCTCTAAGAAAAGAAAACATAACCAGCATAAGTTCTACTTTGAAGGCAACATTCTGGAAGAACTTGTGGATTATAAATACCTCAGAATTGACTTCAACAAAAATCTAGGCTGGAATGGTTTTAGAAAGAAAATAACTTTGGGGGGTTGGAAAGAATTTTATGCTTTTCAAAATAGGTGTAGAGAGGTAGAGTTATGAGATTGGAAAACCACTCAAACTCTTTTTGGGCTTCTAGTGATTCCAGTGATTCTCTGTGGTTGTGAAATATGGGCGAGCAGTACATCTCACATGCAGTGGAGACAAATTGAGAACTTAAGAAGCGTTTGATTACAAACAAATTTAAGATTAAAAGTGCAGTTGCTTATGCTATCTTGTTAAGTGAAATAGGAACTGCTCCCATTGAAGCAATTGCTATGGTGCAAGTCATAAGGTATTTAAAAAAATTTGAGCAAATGGAAGAGGGTAGATGGCCTAAGGTTGTCTTTAATGATAGATTATGCAAGAGAGAAAAAACTTGGATGCAACAAAATAACAAATGGTTTAGTAAATGGGGTATTTGCTTGAACGTGTGTCCCATAAACAACAAAGAGATAAAATCTTTTGTTATGGAAAAGTTCCACAAGCATACTTGGGATAAGGAGCTAGGAAGAAAGAAAAAGCACTATATTGAAGTGTTTAATCCCACTCATAGTCATCAACCAAAATCATACATAGAGGCCAATATCTCTTGGAGAGCCAAAATTCTTATTGCTTAGTTAAGGACTAATTCTCATCAACTATGTTGTGAAACAAGGTGCTCGAAAAGGCCAAAGGAACTGTGGGAGGAAAGAGTATGCATTTTTTGTTCTTCTGAAAAGGTGGAAACAAAAAAACATTTCATTTTAGAATGTGAGGCCTTCAAAGACAACATGGAAAGTTATGCAGATATGCTCGCAGGTAGCTCTTGGGATAATCTATTTAGCGGGGGTTTGTCGAGAAGTTGGGAGAATTTATTTTGAAACTTCATAGAAAAAGGGCCGAATACATCAATCAGATGAAGAATCAGTCTGTTCCATAGGCTATCTTTAGGCTCGTGGACATTAAAATAATTTCTTTCTTTCTTTCTTTCTTCTTAGTGACATCTATTGTTGTGACATGCCACCTAACGGACAACTTTCAAACTTACCATATTTTTTCATTTTCACAAACCATCATCATTATTTTGTTTTTTACTTTGGTATAAAAGCTTTGACTTCTAATTAGTTTTGAAATTTTTAAATAACTTCTATGAGGTTTATTAAAGATTTGAAAAAATAAATATTAAACTAAATATTTTGAAAATTAGAAAATAATTTTTTTTTTTCTTTTTTAAATGTAAATTGTTTTTTCTAATTGGTTGATGATTACTTTTATGTAGTTTTAAATTGAATTGTCAAATATAAAAATTATATTACAAAATTTAAAATCTAAAAAAAAATTATATTCCCAAGTGTCATAATAATTTAGGCTTTGTTACAATACCATGGGCCAATACCATGACTTATCAATACACATGCCTAAAAACCATAACTCATTTCAAAATCAAAATATTTTATGAATATTTTAATTTAAGATAATTTTATAACTTGTAAATAGGTTTTGTTACAATACCATGAGCCATTACGATGGCTTACCAATACCATTTTCCCAAAAACCATAACTTATGCCAAAATCAAAATATTTTATTTTAATTTTATCTTATGACATTTTTATACATATCTTAATTTTATTTTATAACATTTTATACTTGCCAAAAACAAGTTATATTGTTCTTTACTTTGGTCAAAATAAGCTTTGATTTAAAACTAGTTTTGAAGTTTTTAAACAATTTCTATGAACTTTATTAAGCTCTTGTTATGTTAAATTTTTATATTAATTTAGAATTATATATATATATTATATATATATTTATTATTATATATATATATATATATATATTATAATTAAAATTATCAATTACATTTTACATAAAAATGGGTACTAAGCAACAATGATATATATTACATTTATTGAAATGTAACACACTCATTATCAACCAAGCTCGCACCTAGAACATAGAACAAAACTCAGGGAATTGGATGCCTACCAATTTTATCGTATGCTATGACTATATGCCCAACGAAGAACATAGCAAGAATGAGGGGCATTTTCGCCAATGTCACTGTGTCACATTATGCCCAACACATGGTTCAAGGATGTCATCAATGCTTAAGGACTATGTGTACGAGAGATATTATGAATGCAACTACTCCATCGAGTTCGTCAG